>RJWM01012402.1:0-56784 GCA_004363535.1 Dasyprocta punctata | reverse complement strand
ATTACAAAGAAGTCTAGATATCTCTACAGGAAGAAGTATGAGTAATTAAATCACAAGGTATCACTTCTTCTCCTTAGACTTTATATTGTATGTGAGGGAAAAACAGATGTACTTGCAGTCTCTCATGATTTCAATTTTATGAATTCTTAGTTTATGTCACAAAAAATCAACTCAACAATCACTTTTGCTTTGCGACACAAGAAGTTTTAAAGTACTAGATTGTTTGAAACCTATCTTAATAAAAAGCAATATATAATAAAATGCTCTCTTCTATCATTCTACTATATTCCTAAACAGATGAAATGAAAACTATTTTCTTAATTTACAATCCCAAAAATTCTAACTGCACCTAATGTATACTATACTTAATATACTATATCTAATGATGTTAATATGACAAATCATCTTTTCATTTAAACATTGCAAAACAAAACTATACTGAAAATGATTATTAGCTTTCTTTTTCTAATGTGTCTCCTCTAATACATGAAGTTGAAACAAAATTAATAAAAGATAAGCCTTGGCTGTTGTTCCATTAACTATACTACTCAATCCCATGGTCCCGATATTTACATGTACACACCCAGTTATTACTACTCCAAACTACTACATAATTACCAAATTACATACTAGCAATTAAGGAAGATAGTCTGTATACTAAGTTTCTCATACAAAAATTAATAAAGCCATTTAGAAACTCATTACCATTTTTAGCCAAATTCATTTTAAACTAACATCTCGATCACTGATGTTCAAGGAAGGCACCTAAGTTTTTATAACTGCACTGAAAAATGCTCAACTTTCCTACAGCCCAATAACTTTCTCTGTTACACAAAGAAAATGTTACAACTTGCCATCTAAATATGCAATGTCAGTTGTTTCAAGGAAAAATGTTTGTGTATTTATTCATATACCCTTTCATGATCTGTGGTATAACCAAAGTTTTATATTTAATGCTCCTACTCACAGATTATGAATGTAGTCAGTAACACAAAGCAAAGCAATGGGATGGTGCCCCTACTCTACTTCATTCTCTTTAACAGATCACTCTAAACAGAGAAATCCAAAGAATTCCCAAATCCTCTACAAAAAGAGAAATCACCCATCTGAATTTAATTTTATAGGAAAAGGAACTGAAGACAGAGATTTTAATTCACTTACACAAAATCAGTCTGCAGACTAAAACACAAACCTAATAAGGTCATTCTTCCAAAATTTCTTTACATTTTTCCTTTATGATGGACAAGTCAAATTATAATTTTCAAACAAATTATACTATGAGTCAAATGGAAAACAGACAATATCAGAGAGAAGTAAAAGTCATCTTACTTACAGAATAGTGGCTTATGAAGCCTGGAGTTGGTCTCCCAATAGTTGTCATAAGCTTTTCAATTTCCTACACTTTCTATCACATTTCTGTCACATTTTGTTTCCCTCCACACATACACACACCAAAAACAATCCATTGCAAAATAAACTGCTTCCAATCAGTCCTATTGCTGGCTGTTTCTGAATGAGCCTATTCTTCCTGCTGCAGTCATCCATGTAGAGAATCACAACTTACAGCAAATACAGGACTCATTCTTACTTACATGCAAAATCCTCTTTAACAGAAGTCGAAGAGTTGAGAAGCAAAAATATTTCAAGCTCTTGTGTCTCCTCTACAGCTAAAATTCCAAATGACTAGAACTCTTATTCTGATCAAAAGAATGAAGGGAGGGAAGAGTGACTAAAAACATGGGTACATTCTAGTTACACTAATTACTTTATCTTTAATATTTCAATCAAAATTCATGTAAAAATCTAGTTTTCAGTAATATGTTTTGTAAAATAAGCATCAAGTAAAACATTATGAATTTGACTAATCATTTACTTGACACCCCTATGAAAGAAAACTATACATATTTTCTTACGATATCTAAATAGCAATTTTGGAAACTTGTGATTGTGAAGAACATAATTTAAAAGTCAAACTCAAAAAGAAAAAAGAAATTTTCAAGATCTTGTCTTCAAAGACTGCATCAGCTACAAAAATAAATGTTGTGTCTTCTACACAGTGCCTGGCACTCAGCTATCTTATCACACATTTGCTGAAGTATAATAAAGGACCTTAAATTTAAAATGATAGAAAAACTCTCAGAATAATAACAATCCTATCTTGAACATTCACCAAAATGATGCTGTCTATTCTTAAAAACAACACACATCTGACCGTAACCTCCTGAGTTAGGTAGGGATTATTTACTTCTTTTTTACTAGTGGGGAACTCTGGCTAAGTGCAGTGACTCTCAACCAAGCACGCGTGGAAGTATGTGGGAGTGGTTGGGTTGCCACACTGACAAGGGAGGCAACACTGCCATTTAGTAGATGGAGACCAGGAATATTAAACATCCTACAACTTACTGGACAAATTCACAGAATTAAACTGCCCAAAAATGAGACTGCTATTAAGAAACACTGACAGAGAATGAATTGCCAAAGTCAAAAAGCTAATAAAGACTTTGAATATAATTCAGTAACAAAATTCAGGAAATCACCAAGGACTAGCCCAAAAGGAAATCAAACATAAAAGTGTATCAAACTCTCATGCTAAAATAAGACATCTAGGCAGTCTTCTCCAAGTGGCATTATGGTAAAAGTAAAATATGACATAATTTCAAACTCAATATTTCTCTATCATCTCTTTGTTACATTTTCCATTTTCATTTTAGATCTGCCTCAAGACTTTATATGCAAAACCTTATCACCCTTAGTTACTCTCCAAAATTTTACACACGAGTCAGGAAGTCTTTCTCCAATTCCCATTCTTACCCTTTTAGCTGCACTTTACTACATGAATGATTAATAGTTACTTCAGAGTGTTCAATTTGGTCTCATCCAGGACATCTCTGCCTATTCATCACATAAAAACAATCACATTTTCTTCCTACCAGCATCTTATTACATAACTATGATCCCTAACTGATTAATACGCAGATACCTCAGGTTAACACTTAGACTCAACAATCTGGCTTATTTTTTCCTTCAATTTAACTAAAATGAGTAATTCAACCAGTTTTTTAGTATTCTTCAATTAATACAATTCTCTTTGCCATACATACGCCCATACTATTTTTCCTTGCCTAAGATAATTTTCCTGTTCCTTTCTCCCTGCCATTCTGAATCCTTAACTACCAATGTATAGACACATTTATCGAATATACAGAATTTACCTATAATCTAACTTTGGGTAATATCCTCAAAGCCCTAAATAAATCTCTGATTTCAATTACGTTTAGCTAGCTCCAGTCCAGTGGTTAGGACTAGAAAGCTTTAAAGGTAAGGATCACACTTTCTTTTGCATTACTTACCTAGAAGAATGTATAGCTTTTTGGAACAGAATTGTTTTTTGATGAAATCATCTAATATAGCACCTTCATTTTTATACTCAGAAAAAAAACTAATTCAAGGACACATTATTCCTTGATTAAAAAAAGAACCCAAATTCAGACTTCGATTTATAATTGAATGTTGCCTGACAATTGATAAGTGCTTGTTAAATAAATTTCAAGGCATAAGAATCCCTTCATAAGCCTGGATCCAGCAAGATTAGACTGCAATTTATAAGATGACTGTGCCTTATCAAAGTAGACACTGCCTACTGATAATTTTCCAAAATCTCAAATTTTTACACAAATTCAGTAAGTCTGAAGTTCCATATTTATGCTTTATTCTTAAAGTACTAATATATAAAAAGTCTCATTATTTTCAGATAAAATTTTATCTTAAAAAATGGATCATGGTAGCCTATTATTAGCATTATGAAACATTTTCAAATTATACTAATGAACCAGGAGCTTAGAGACAGAATTAAAATGATCTTCATTCCACAGTTAGGAAACCAGCCCCTCCCCACTCCCTGACGTTTTTTACTTATACACAGGCAAAAAGATAATGGATTATTTTATTCCAATAGTTCTCATCAAGTCGTATATACTTCCGCATTGCAAAAGAACAATTAAGATACTTAAGTCATACCACTGCTATATGACTTGATGTATAAAACTTTGCTTTCATCTTCTTCCAACCCCATATTCTCTCCAGAAGCCTAGAAGGTAAAGCATTAAGCATATTTATAACATCATCATTTACTAGCTGCATACTTATAAAGCAAGAACATTAAATCTATTTAGACTTACTACTGGCTAGGTATTATTTTAGGATTCAAATTTTTAATAATCTTTGTCTATAAAGTTGCATTCTAATACAACTTTCTTATCCAGATATGGGGAGTGAGGGGGAGGTGTTGTGTTTTAAACTCAGGTAGGCAGGTCAACATTCAGGAGTAGTCTTTCAACATTTAGGAAGATATTTTCTTTGTCAAATTAGTATACTAAGTTCACTTTCAGATACACTTTTAGAATTGTTCTACTACAATCCTATTTCTGAAAACATCTACTTTTTGCTGTGACGTTAAAGAAAAGGCCTTTATTTGGAAATAAATTTATCTTCTAAAGACACCTTTTGCAGCAAATATATTACAAAGTACTAGAGTTTAATATGAGAAAAGAAAAAGAGAAGGAGCGAAAGAAACCAGTAACAGAAAACTAAATAGCAATAAGTAGACTTGCGATGAATATGCATGTTATACTAATATAGTGTTTTAAACCTATGAAAAATTATTGCAGCCAGATACCTGTAATCCCAGCTACTTGGAGACTGAGGTAGAAATTCAAGCCAGCCCAGACAATTTAGCAAGACCTTGTGTCAAATTTTAAAAGCAGGGTGGGGAGTGGGACTGGTGATATAACACAGTGGTAGACCATTTGCCTACCAAGCACAAGCCCCTGGGTTCAACCTCCAGTACCACATACCAAAAAACTTTGAATCAATAGAACGCACAGATAGATCTCATTAGAATCTAAAACTTCTGGGTGTCTAGTTTCAAAAAAAAAAAAAAAAAAAAAAAAGAATTTAATGTATATCTTAAGCCAGATAAGTGGAAAGCGAGATAAAAATAATAAGGGCTTAGTCATTTTCTATAAACCAGAGCCATGATAAATAAAGTTCATAAGCTCATCTGCCACTAAATCTAACAGAAGGAATGACTAGGTGGTATTTACTGGTAGGCAAGCCAATTTATCACTCTGGAATGTTCACACAAATTTCATAACAAAGAAAAGCAGAAAGAAATTTGGTCGTTTTCCAGACCATAAATATAGTAAGGGGATTCTAAAAAAAAGGGAGAGACAGAGAGTACAATTGTAAACAGTAATGACAGATCACCTTCATTCATATAATATTCGACTACAAAACACATGCATACCAAAAGTCACAGACAAGTAATAATTCCACCTTTAATCCCAGCACTCGGGAGGCTGAGGTAGGCGGAGCATTGTGAGTTCGAGGCCGGCTTGGGCTACAACGCGAGCGCAAGGCCGACCTGAGCTACATAGTGCGACCCCGCCTCAAAAAACCAGGGCCGGGAGTTTGGCTCAGTGGCTTAAGTGCCTGCCCTGGCAGGCGCAAGGCTGTGAGTTCAATCCCCGGTGCCGCAAAAAAAAAAAAATAATAATAATAATTCCAGACACTTGATCCTTCCTTTCAATTGGCAATTAGCACTAGGGCTAACATTTTAACCATACCCTTTGTGTCCACTTGCTAATTGTTCAAATACATTAGTGTTAAACATACTGGCTAAGAAAAACACTTGGTTTTATACAATCAACCTTGTTGGTAGAACTTACTTATAATTAATTTATAAATGGGCCAGTTTGGCAGTTAAAAGAAAAAAAGTTACACACTATGAAACTTTTGAAACCACAATGAAAAAAAAAAAACAGTAAAACAGAATTCATTAAAAAAGGTAAACAGTTTAAAAATAACTGATTTAACTCAACTTTACTCTTTTTCTTCTGGTCAAGTAATGAAATTGTTAGGAAAAAGTCTATTTTCAGTTCGAAAGAGGCCTTCTAGAATAATGCCCTAGTCTTGACACCACACAGAATTTTGTTGAACACTGACAAAATTAACTTTATTTCCATCTTCACAATACTAAAGAAGGAAAGCTAAACTAGAAAGTAGGGTTCCAACCATCTGAATATTTGGACAAGAGCAGTTAAACAGACTGTCTCAGAAATCAAGAGATTTAGATCTAGCTTGGTCAGATTTTACCATCTAAATAGATAGGAATGCGCTACTAGTATTTACTATAGAGACTTCCAGTACTAGCATAGCTTAATAGAACATCTAAAAACTGTTATTACTATTTTGAAGACAGTATACTAAATTACGAATGAAATTTGAGGCACATCTTGATACCATATAGCACCTCTCTGAAATATTATTTTAAAAGATCACAAGATGTCTGGTACATGTTTAACTCAAAGGAAAATAAATCTAAAAATGTAAACAGGTAAAGCTCTTCCCATCCCATTTTTGTTAATAGCAATATCCAGCGAGATTATCTATCAATTTTTTCTATTCATTACCAATATAATACCTCAATAAACAGGAAACAACATACAGATATATTAAAAAGCTTTTTAAAAACTTATGTTTAAGTTTAAAAATAAAAATAATTTAGTTAAATATGGTTAAATGCCACAGTAAAAGCAAATACAAATTTTACTTCAAGCAGAATGATATAAAAGAAAAAGAGTTCTCCATTATTGAAGCTAAACAACAACAACAAAAAAGATGTTGGAAAATATCTTTTGAAGTGTTTGAAAAAAAGGCTGTGAGGAAACCACTGCAATTCATGCATAACCAGAAAAAAAATTCTTTCAACACCAATACTTAAATGTACTACTACCTGAAAGTTTATATATATAAAACAAATATAGACTATGAAAGACAAACTGTCAATAAACTACATTAATCCCTAGGTATTTTATAAGCAAATGCTCTTAATACTTTCCGAAATATTAACTCTTCGTAACTACTTATAGAAAACTAATTTGCTTTATTTGTCTTCTGCTAATACTTGATTTTTCTAGATGCACATGTAGCAAACCAAATTCAAATCCAACCTCTAATTCATCAGCCTAATAAACAGGTCACTCAATATCTACCATGTTTTTTCTAAAAGCCGTTAACATGTGCACCATACTGCTGTCTTTAACCTCATCTATTTAACAGGCAGTAGAAGCAGAAACTTACAGCTCCTTGCAAAGAACACAGTACAACAAAACTTTACACCTGTATTTCACATGTTTAAGTACTATACACTGAGAGCTGGAAACCAGGGCAGCAACTTATAACTTGAATATACCGAGAATCAAAGGAAAAGCCAACAGCAAGTAAATTCTTGTAACAGATACTTGATTATACTATTTCTTTGGAATTCAACAGGAAAAATTTAAAAACTATTGGAACTAATTAGTAACATAGACTGAGGGAAACAGAACAAAACAAAAAATAAATAAAATGAAAGGATACAGCCGTAAAGCACCAGTCTGAGTTCCCACTGCCAGGATCTTCTGTACAGGATCAAAGGCCAGGGCTGAGGGTTGATAGGGAAATCCATGGCGCACAGTCTAGGGATGGGTTAAGTGATACCACAGCAACCAAGGGTACAAGCAAAATTCAAAAACAGAAAAGTCGATAGAAGTATTAGAATCTAGAACCAACTATCCCTGATGCAAAACACATACACACGCAGTACTCCTTAAAAAAAAAAAAAAAAAAGTGAACTGTAGCTTAACGAAGTTATTAACAGAACCTGAAAGAAACAAAAATCTTTTATCAGTGTTTACACCTTCATTTCTCCTTTTCTGGAATACTAAAATTCTATACAAGAAAATGTCCTATTAGTACTCTATACTACAATGCCCGGTGCCAAATTGTAGTGGCTCAAACTTTTATAAATTCATTTTAAAATGTGATTCATGCTTCAAGAGTAATCACCTCATTGTTACTGTATCTGAATACAAAATGCAAGTGCTTCTAAGAAAAAACTGTCATACAATTAAGTACTTTAGTCAAGGAATTTGTAAGGCAATTATCAAACCTGCATCCCAACACTTTTCAAATGTAAAAGAATGAAAATGAACATAACATCGAAATTTACGACCAAGTTTATAATTTTAGGGCATTAAGGCAAAAAGTATATTACATGCTTTTAAGAAACCTTGACATGAACTTATGGCTAATTATAAGGAAGACAGGCATTAATAACAAGTTTATTTTTCACTGAGCAGTTGGTGAATTAATCGCTGCATCATTCTTTCTGAATTACAGAACGGTGTGGCAATTACCTTGCCATTAAGAGCTAACTACCACGGTGTTAACTTTTGAACCAAACATAATGCTAAAAGAACCGTGCAATTTCATATTGTAAGTCACTCATACAACATTTTAACACAAGTGATGAGCTAAGATCTGGTTGAGCAGGTTTAGCGTTCTGATAAACCATATTCATTGCACACTGTTTCCAAAAGAAATTGCGAAGCTGGCGAATTATATGAAAGTGCTGGAATATGTCAGCGTCCAGATTATTGCTAGCGGTGTCATGATAAGAATTAAAGGTCAGATAATATGTCTGATGCAGACTTGAAATGATTGCTGTCCGTGTAAGCAAGAGAGGAGAAAAAAGGAAAAGAAGTATCAGTTCCCGAACTACCCCACAAAGGAGAGGCTAGCTAGAGGAGTGGGTCCTTGAAGGGAGCTATGATCATCACTGAATCTCTCTTCCCTCGCTCTGCCTGGTAACGCCGAGGTCGCCGCCTTAGAAGACCCCGATTTTTCAATGACAGCGTCGCGGGGCTGCGCGCTCCACTCACCTTGCAGAGCTGGAAGTGCTCGGACTGGAGTGTTTCCTGGATCTCGGGTTCCCGACTCCCGGGTGGGTGCTGCTGTGGTTGTTGCTGCTGCGAGGCCGAGGACGAGCCGGCGGTCAGGCCGTCCAGCACCTTCCTGATGTTGAATTTCCTCATGGTCCCGGCGGGGTCTCCCCCGAAGCCCGGGAGGGGTGGTCAGGGAGGACTAGGCGAAGCCTAGGGTAGCTTCGTCAGAGCACCCGGCGGAGTGTGAGTGTGAGGGGAAGAGGGCGGCCGCAGAGAAAAGAAAGCCAGAGATAATCCGCACAGGAAACGCTGCGAGGGCAAGAGAGAGCGCGAGCGAGCCGCGACCCCTCTTCCTGCGAGGCCGCCGCCACTCGCCGCGGTTGCGGAGGCGCCGCCTCAGCTCCGCCGCCCGCGGCCCCGCGGCAGCAGTAGCCGTGGCAGGACCCGCGCCCGCGCCGCCTGGCCTCACCTGGCCGCGGGCGAACTCTGCGCCGCGCCGCCGCTCCGCCTCGCCCCCGCGGCGCCCATGGCCCGTGGCCTGCCGCCCCGCGCCCGCCCGGCCCCGCAGTCCCTCGGTGCGTCCGCCTCCTGCTGCTTCTCGGTCCGCCGCCGCCGCTCGGCCTCCCGCAGCTCAGCGACGCCGCCCGCTTAGCATCGCGCGCTAGACGCCGCGGTGGGCGCCTCGCCGCCGGTCCGACCCTCTCGCGTCACCGCCGACCCCGCCACCTCCTCTGGCGCCGCTACGGGCGGCGGCTCTCCGTCGCCTAATAGGGCGCTCGGCACTCGGCAACGAAGCCCGCGCCAACAGCAGAGGCAGCAGCCGCGGTTCCAGAGCCCGCCGCTGCGCTGGCGGCAGCTGGGCCTTGGCGGAGGGGACTACCGCGCGTGCGCAGGCGCGATTCACCGCCCCCCACCCCGCCCGCCCGCGCCCCAGCCGCGAGAAAGCCTGGGTTCTTCAATGATCCTCTGCGAAAACCCCCGACGCTGGCTCCGTTTCGCCTACCCCGGTCTCCCTGCCAGAGTCTGCAGCTGCTTCTGCCGCAGCTGGCATAGTAAAAATGTTGGCGACTCACAAACAGCAGGAAACCTTGACTTGATTTTACGTTCGACCATAAAAGCAAGGGTGATGCTTCCTCTCTTTTCCCCCCCACCTTCCTGGTGTGCACGCTGCCGGCTGCAGGCTGCAATATTAGGGTTGCGGCTTTATACTAAGGGGGTTCGTTTTGGATGGATTTGGATTTGGGGTTTGGACAGGCAGAATGTCAGTGGCAAAAGAATGACAGGTGGTAGAAACGGAGAGGAACCCAGAGGCAGAAGGAAGCCCAGCCTCTTTTCTGAAGCTGTTGCTGTGAGTAAAATGAGTCTGGCGGTGGCAGATCACTGCTAATAGAATAGGCTGCCGAAGGGGTCGGGCTCCGAGATCCGGGCCTGTGAGGTCGCGCTGCCACTAGTTTTCGGGACCTTAAATCCTCCCTGCAGTGTTGACTCCGCAACCCCGGGAACTTTTCCACTCTTCGGTTGGGAAAAGCGAGTCGGAGGAAGTTTCTGCTCCACCGCTCTTCCGCTTCACTCGGCCAGTCTCCCTCGGATGCTGAAGGACAGATAGGCGTCTGGTTCAACTTTGCACAGTCGTGCAGGAGGAATCCTCCCGCAGACTGCAAGGAAAGGAGACCGGGACTGAATTCTGAAAGAAGGGAGTGGAAAATGGGTATGTGGGAAGCGCCCAGACGAGAAGCGCTAACTCGAGGGGCGGGGGTGGGGAGGATCCTCTCCAGGTTAATGATTCCACGCCCCTGCTGGGGTCCTGTGAAAAGCCACAGAAGATTTACAAAAGGCTTGTTTGTTTCGAACCCAAATCAGAAGCGCCCGCCCTCCCCTTTGTGATTGGCCGACCTCTACTTGGTTCAGGAAATTGTCGCGTTAGTATTGGCCGAGGTGAACCGATTTCAGGAACAGTCAGCAAACCAGCTGGGGCTCGTGCATTTCGGGAAATGTAGTTCTCTATGGAGTTCACACATCCCAGGACCCTGCACTGCATTTAAAACCCTAAAAAAAATTTTTATTCTGTGGGTTAATATTTATTGAAGCAAGCAGCTAATTCACTTGGGGAAAGAAACAATAAGACAAAGTTCAAGACTTTCGAAAATTATTTCCAAGTGACTCTGAAATTTCGGTTTACTAATTTAATTCTTTGACATACTTTTTGTCAAAAGCGGCACAGTGTGCCTAGGTACCAAAGACACACAATGCGATTCTTGCTTTCAACAAGTTTAGCACGATCTCAAAGGGATGAGCTTCACATGAGTAAGTAATTGTAAAACAATATGGGTTCAGTAGTGGAATAACGAAGGAGAACTGAATGGGGCACTTACTTGGCCAGGAAAGGCCTGGAAATAGGGACACTATGCTTAGCTGATGGCAGATGAGTAGGAGTTGAACCGGGGAACAGGAGGGAAAAGAACATTCTAAGGCCACGGGAGTCTTGGGATTACCTGGAGAGTTTTTTACAAACACAAATGACTCCATAGCCAAAAAAGCAAAACAGAAAGATCTTTTTCCCTTAGAATTTATGGTTTGTCTTTTCACCTAGTTTTAAAATATATCTGTTGATCAATCTATCATCACTGGATTATAAAGTTATTTGGAGAAAGGACAATTTACCTAGAGACTTTGTGGTGTAGTGGAAAAATCCTGGGCTTCGTTTATTTTCCAAACATGAATTTCAATCCATGCTCCAGTAATATGTGCAACGCGGGGCAAATTCCTTAATTTTCCTAGGTCCAGATTCTCCATATGTAAAATGAGATTGACTATCTCCTTTCTAAAGTTTTATGAGAATAATATGGGGGGGGTAGGGAAATATGAAAAGTTTGTACTACATTGCTTAGCACACTGAGGGTACTCATAAATATCAGTTTCCTAGGGTCCCCCATCAAGATCTTAGCAGTGAAAGGGACTTCAAGAGGTCACTAATTTAATTTATTGGTTTCCATATCTTATCACTGTCATCAGATTATAAACTTATTCTGGCATTCCCAAAGCTTTAGTTCTTAGATCCCTAAAATGTAAAATGTCTATAGATTTGCTTTATGAATTGTAATCCATCCCCTCCAAGCTCAGGGAGAGTGGGATATACCCAGAAATCCATTTGGGCAAAAATACCAATGTCCCAAAATAGCTTCTGTAATGAAAGCAAAGATAAAAGAATGGATCTTCAAGCTCCTGGTATTTATTGCAAGTTATTTTAATTGATTAGTTTTTAAAATTATAATTAAAAGCCTAGCATGGTGGCACAGTCCTGTAATCCCAATACTCACCAGGCTGAGGCAGGGCCAGAGCTGTGAGTTTGAGGCCAGCCTGTACTTCACAGAGAGACCCTGTCTCAAGAAAACAAAAAATAAATAAACAAATAAATAAAATTAGAATTAAAAATTTAAGAAACAGTTTTAAATTAAGTATTTAAAATTTAGAATAAACTGAATAAAAATTTAATATAATTTATATTAAAATTTATCCCAGAGCAGAGAATTTTACCTGTAATACTTTCTCAGAAAAGCTTTTTTGTTTTGTTTTGTTTCAATGAGTGAATCAGCATGTTGATTCTAAGCAATTCCATAGTTTTTTGCCTTTGGGAAAGTGGTATGCTCCCAAATGGAATTCTTTCTTACCTGCTTAGTGAAAAATGAACCAGGACATAACGATGTAATAGTATGCTACAGACAAATTAAAGACAGATAGACTACATTTAGCTGAGTCAGAGTGGCTCTAAACAATATTGAGTTGATAGATAAAAAGTTAAAAATAAGAATACACAAAAAAAGAAAGGCAACCTGCTAAATTATGGAGCATGGAAGGCTAAAGACCAGGAATTTAGCAAATTCCCAAATCTTCCATTCCTCATTATCTGGTTTAAGCTTTGCCATATTAATGAAGACTCTAGTACTGGTGTCATAGGGGCAGCTGGATGCTGACTGAGATAAAGTAGAAACTAAAAATAGACATTTCAATGAAAAACTTTTTATTGGCAGAAACTTTTGGAAAGGTAGACTAAATCTATTTCTCTTAAAAGCATTCACTTTTATTGTCTTCATTTCATTTTATTGAGCCCTCAAAGCGCATGAGCATGACAGTAATTGCTTCACTATACCATTTAAGAGAGTATTGAATTCGAATTATTGGTAAATTGCAATATAGATAGATGTTAATTAGTTGGCTTGCCTAGTTCAAACCCCCTTTTCTGAGTGAGCTCCTTAGACCCTGCTGAAATGATGGACCCCTGGGCAACTGTGTGTTAATCAACTGACTGTATCTTTGGGTTCCAGTTCATTATATCAGCACAAGCGTCTTGAAGTAAACCAAGCCCAGAGCTTGTCTTTTTCGGGAGTTTAGAAGTGAAGTACAGCATTGCCAGTTGGCCTGAACCAGGAGAAATCCAGGTAGAGGCTAGGCTGGGGAGCATGATTTGTTTGATTACACTGAAGCTGAGAGTGTCCGCTCTTAGACAGGATGTGGACAGATAAAACAGACACTGTGAGACCAAAGAGCAGTAACTCCCAGAAAGGAGGATCTCCATTCCTGAGTTGCCAGTTTCAAAGCCTTACTCCTTATAAAACCTACCTGTATTTTCCTTCTTTCTTTCTGTTTGAATGGATTTCTAGTTTTGCAATCAAATTATTTGGATAGAAATTTTAGACTCAACCTGCCAACAAAGATAAAAGAACATAGAGATATTGTAGCTGCCATTTGTAACATCTACTGTCAATTCTTCCTAATGTTAAGAGGTCACCACGATGAGCCAGCCAGGAGTTTATGACTTGGATCAGAATGGTTAAAAGTGGCAGTGATGCAAAAGTGTCTGGTTTTGGATTATATGTTAATGATAGGCCCAAGAGGATTTACTTATGGCATGAGGAGTTATCAGAGAAAAAAAAGATGCAAAAATGATGCTTTGAGTTTTGTCCCTAGCACTTCAGAGAGTAGTATTGCACCGTAGGTAGACATTTAGACATTAGCAGGCCTAAGCATAGAAAGGTGGGATGTGGGGTGTTTGACCCAAAATAGCATGGAATGCCAGTTAATTAAAGAAAAGCTTCAATGTATAACACATTTATGATCATTTGTTAGGTTTCCAATCTAAAATGGTCCCTCAAATAATAAAGACATTTAAAATTATACATTGTGCATAGTCCTACTGACAACCAGCCAGAGCAAGGCTTACTGCATTCCTGGCTGCCATACCCTATAGCCCAGTGATATCAGAAAGGGAAATATTCTTTCAAGATCTTTCAACCTTGGGCTGGGAGCTGCTTTAAATTAAGAATTTATCTTACCTGATTAAAATCACAGAGGAAATACTGTCCATCTAAAAAGGACAGGAAGACATTTTGCAATTGCTAAGTAACTTTCAAGGAAAATGTTGACCAGTATCATAATTATTCCAGTTTCTTACACCCCAAGAGTAACTCTTAAGTTCATAAAAATGTACCCAAACTCATACTTGGTGTCACTGCCCACCTTCTTGCTTGAAAGCATAACTCTATATCTACTTGACAATAAATTCCACCTAGACTTCTGCATGACCTATGTGTCTTCACTGAGTTCTTTCATCAAGGGCACAAAGAACCAAGGACCAAGAAAGTGAGTATCAGCCTGGCCTGGTGGCACACGCCTTTAATCCCAGCACTTGGGGGGCTGAAGTAGGAGGAGCATTGTGAGTTCCAGGCCAGCTTGGGCTACAACGGGAGTGCAAGGCCTGCGTGAGCTACATAGTGCAACCCTGCCTCAAAAAAGCAGGGCCGGGGGCAACCCACTCAGGCCCCCTTCTGTCCCTCAGAAAGAAGCTTTCTTTCTCTCAATAAATATATTCTGCCCTTAAAAAAAAAAAAAAAAAAAAAAAAGCAGGGCTGGGAGTTTGACTCTGTGGTTTAAGCACCTGTCTGGCAGCACCCAGTGCCGGGGGAAAAAAAAAAAAACTAAAGAAAGAAAGTGAGTGTCCAGTTCCTTGCTGCATCAGGATCTGACTTTCCAGCAACAGTACTGTCATTTAATTTCCACACGTATGACTCTTGGGTAATTTCCAGTGACCATTTGTACTTTCATGAACTGAACAAATACCATCAGCTAAATGAACAATTTTTGTCTGGGAACAAGAAACAACACCCACTCTATTGTGATCTTTGTCAGATTCTGGCATTTCTAGAACACAACCGGGTAGACATTAAAGAGCCTTCACTCAGCCAGTCGTGGTGGGTCAGGCCTGTAATACCAGCACTCGGGAGGCTGAGTCAGGAGGGTTGTTGCAAGTTCAAGACTATCCTGGGCTACAAAGTGAGTTCAAGGCCAGCGCAAACTGCATAGCAAGACCCTGTCTCAAAAAACCATAAGAATAAAAAAATAAAGAGCCTTCACTGTTCCATAGATTATCTCTGCCCCAATTTAGTGTCACTTGTAAGGGTATCACTAAACTATAGGCAAAAGTGTCTGGGCAAATGCCAGTAAGCTCAAATGAAAGACAAAATTCCAAAAGTGCAAAGCAAAACTAATTGGACCAAATGCATATTTCAATGTAAAATATGTGCTTTCATATGTATTGTCAGTGAAGAATATTATCAAATTCTTAGAACTTACTGGGTAATCAGGAGTATCTCAATAGATTCTCATATATATTAAATGTTATTTCTATAATGAGAACAGAATTAATAAGGAATATTGCTCCTAGTGTTTTTAATTTCAGATATCTTATTTTAGGACTTAAATATCATTATAAATTTTTGAGCATTTGGCTAAACTTTTACCAGAGTTAGTGTTCTTTTAAGTAACTCACTAAAATATGATTGAAGGGCTGAAGAGCTAACAAAATACTAGTACCTTACACAGTTACTCACAATTAATATACTGTGGTAATGGAATAAATTTTGAACAATAGTGCCTCTTTCTGCTTCATCATACCCCCAGCCTTCACCTCACACCAAGAAAGAGAGAGAAACAAAGAAGAAACAAAGGAAGGGAGAGGCGAGGGAGGGAATGAAAAGCTAATTATCATAAATTGGGCATAGTAACACACACCTGTAATCCAAGCACTCTGGGAGACGACGGCAGGAGGATCACAAGTTTGAGCCCCTCCTGGGAAATTTAATGATTTAGTGAAACCTTGTCTCAAACAGTAAAATAAGAACTGGGGATGTAGCCCAGTGTGAACACCCTAGCAACTCAATCCCCAGTAGTGGAAAAAAAAAAAAAAAGTAATACAGATGCATATCAAGTTAAGTGGAATTACATCAGATAAAGGCATCATGATTGAAAGTAGTGTCAAAACAGCATTTAATATCCCTTATCTACTCAGCATTCTAGCTTAGCAGCACAGTATGCTAGAGTTTGTCCCCTGGTGATCAGGAGGAGTTGACTAAGAGCTGTACTTGCTGCCACCTCCAAATAATGCAAGAGAGAATATTGCACAACATGTTACCAGCCTATGTGTCACCAGGCCAGCTGGGGGAAAAGATCCAAATCCAGAATTAGAAGTGTAGTTTCTACTGAGTGCTAATGCTCCCACACTAACAAGGTCAACAAATTGAAAAATCATGGGTGGATTCCTCAACCTTTGTAAATTGAACCAAGTATTTGGGACTTTTGTATTCCCTGGGGACAGATCAGGGAAACCAGTGTGCAATCTGCTACCTCCCTTTAGTTTTTCTTTTCTCTTTTTTTAATGAAATATTAGTCAGCACATACAAGTGTCCTTTATCTGGAAACTGAAGTCAAGTTCTGAGTGCTAACATAGGGAAAAAAAAAAAAAAAAGCCTGACCACTTTTCTCCCTCACAGAGTTGCCTGACAGGGCATCCAGTGATATTGTGTCAGTCAGTTGAGATCGCCTACATGACAGGTCCTTCCTGCTTAGGCTGTGAGGCTGTTCACAGTGTTGTGTCACATCTCTGAGTCACCGGACTAGGAATTTTAGATGTTGATTCACCTTTTTTCTGGTCCATCTTTTAGACTACCACATGAAATCAAAAACGAAAGAAAAGCTTTTAACATTAGGAGGATGGGAACAGTTCTCTCTCCAAGAACCTCAGGGAACCAAGATACTAGTACTACCAATAAAAGCATGTGAGGAGTTATAATTAACCCTCAGAGGTTTTCTACAGAGGATAGAAAAACATGGTTCCAACCCACAGGATGGAGTCCCACAGCATAGCACCAGGCATTCAGCTTT
The DNA here is from genome assembly GCA_004363535.1 of Dasyprocta punctata. Classification (NCBI taxonomy): domain Eukaryota; kingdom Metazoa; phylum Chordata; class Mammalia; order Rodentia; family Dasyproctidae; genus Dasyprocta; species Dasyprocta punctata. The sequence continues at coordinate 39,805 of RJWM01012402.1, read as the reverse complement.
ACACTGAAATAGATTCCCTGACTGTGCCCAACAAGGACAATTCACCTGAAAACTTGTCATTGGTGTGTCTGCCTTTCCCAGTTCAGAGTCAAACATCTTCCATTCTGAGGTAATTTTCTGGCCCTGCTGGCTACCTTCTGGGAACCTGAACAGCTGCTCTTTTTAATGCTATACTAGTATTCTATTTTCCTTCTTAGTCCTAGTCTACCTTCAGTGGCCACCACACTGTTCTGGTTTTATGACCAAGCACACAAACCAAGCTCCTTTGGGCATGAAACTTCTAAGGCAAAATCTCTATTAATGAATCTATTAACATGTTAGTAAACCCAAGCATTAGTAAAGTTGTTGTGAAAGATACTGACTATCCATGGTCTTTTATTTGTTCTCAGCGTGAGACACACACACACACACACACACAGAGAGAGAGACAGAAAGACAGAATCTTCCAATGCCTTGAAGAAGAATTTAGGTAGTTTCTACATTTCTTTTATGTTATTTTCAAAGGAAGATTAAACACAGCATAGAAAACCTTACCAAAAATTCTAATCACCGATTTACTAGTTTCCATACCCTGTTCATGGCAGGTGTTTTGAGTATCCTCTGTCAGTCCCTCTTCAGAAAGCTGATTATGATGCAGCTTAGTTGAAGCATTCAGTGAAATAGTAATATAGTGATGAGGAAGTAACATTTTTAAAAGGAAAGGCAAAAACCAATGTCAAGGGAGGGTTTATTTATTAACTATTTACCAATTCATTGTCTCCATAACAACACTCCCATCATCATAAGACTTGATTTTATTCAATACAGACTAAGTACAACTTCACTCCAATGGTTTCCTGAGAACTCTAATGAGGGTGTAACCTCAAGGTGTGGAATCATAATTGGAGTATGTGGAGCTTTTCATGTGCATTTGGTTCCTATTTACCCTTCAGCATCGAGTGCTGAGCCTCTTTAAATTTTTGTAGTAATAAAATAAACAGTGATCCCTTTAACCTTAATGGGTAAAGAAAAAAAGAAGAGAGATGTGAGATTTGTCTTTACTCCACATTATTTTTTAGCAGTTAGACATGACTACATTTTTGAGAAGCCAATGGAAACAATAGGTTGAGACTATCAGTCCACCAAAACAAATTTTTGTAGGGCCAATATATTTATGTGAGTAAAAGCAACTGTGTAAGCATTTTAGTGACAATGTGGGTCAGATCAATTGATGAGTAACATAGTCTGTTCCTCTATGGTTTCAAGTGATTAATGTTCAGATTTCAGTCATAAAGTTCATTTCCTCTGATTCATTTTAGATTGGACTGTCCAGTGTCTATAAATACATCTAAACTTAGTCGCTTATAGTTTGCCTAACATTCAATGACAAGTTGATGCACAAATTCCTTTAAGCAACTGCCTTTGATTGGGATCTTAAACTAGAAATATTCTGTCAGTTCATGGTGAATTTGGTAAGCTGAGAAGGGAGTTCCATCAGAGCATTACCATAGTTCCTAAGTCCAGTGGTTTCCTCAAAAGCATGTCTAACTGCAGTAGAAACTTAGAGGAGAGGTACCCACTGGTGACAATGTTAGAATCAATTCACAGCCAGCATGAGAAATTCTGCTTTAACTATTCAGATCTCCCCAAATGATATTCACTTTCACATTTTTGTTTCTTATGTAATGAAATAACAGAAAAGCCTTAGAACACAAAGGCAGGCATCCTGAATTATGTCCATAGCTAAGTAGAGTCAGACAAGACCCTTAACACTTACATTTTTCCTCATGTGAAAAATAGAGGGTACAAATACCTACCTAAGTGTTGTAAGATTAGAGATATGATATAAAGCTCCTAGCTCATGTATTGAAATTAAATGGTAGCTATTCAAATCATTTTCTTTAATGTCCATGGCCATTCTCTAAGTGACTTTATTCTGTACTCATGACTTAAATATTATGTAAACATAGCTAAGCCCCAAATTTTCATCTTGATTGTTAGTTTATATCAAGCACACTCTCATCTATTCTAAATAGAGAGGTCAATTTAAAATGCAACTCAAATTATGTCAGTCCTGTACTCAATGTCCTACAGGACTTTCTTATCTCCCTGCAAGTAAAGGTCAAAGGTTCTTTACAATGGTCTATAAAGGTGATAGAGGATGCAGTCTCCTCTCTGTCTGTCCTTATCTCTTCTCCCTCTCCTCTCTAGCTCCAACACAGCTACACTTGCTCTCTCACTGTTCTTCTACACAATACATACATTGTTCTTAGGGCTTTGCGTTTGTTGTTCTTTCCGAACAAATCAGAGGTGAGCAAATTTTTCCCTTAATGGACTAAATACTAAATAGTTTCAGTTTTGTGCGTCACATATGTCTTGAGCCACAAGTACTCAGTAGCACTGCAAAGTAGCCACTGACAATATGTAAACAACTGACCATGTCTCTGTGCCAGTAAAACTTTACAAGAACAGGTGGTAGGCCGCATTTAACCATTTCCTAATGTATGTTACTCTTCCTTCAGATGTTTTCACTATCTTTTCCCACATTTTCTCCATATCTCTGCTTAATTGTCACAAATTAATAATATGATAAGGTGACAGGAATATCACCTAATCAGTGTAGCCTTCCTGGTCTTTTTTCCCAGAAAATTAATTTTGTCCCTCTCTCAAGAGATGCAAGGGTGTTTCCCATCTCCATCCTGGCCCTGCATCCTGTCTTATTTTTCTCTTTAGTACAAATCACTACCTGAACCACTGTACATTTGCATTTAAGGGACTTAGTTTTCTTTTCTGCTGTGTCCCTGGGGCATGGAACAGTTGACTGAGATAGAATGAATTAATAGACTCTAGGCTGGAGGGCAGGAGTGTCTTCTGGCTTCCAGGACAAGCCAATATAACCTCATACTGTGTCACTTAACCACTTGGCTAACAAACATCTATTGTAAAGTGGGAAAACAAATAAAACCTACCATAGAGATCATATCAGGTAATAAATTCCATTAAAGTAATAGAAGCATAAATTTTGTTAGTTAGTTGTTGTGCCCTGACCTTTCCCCAAATATTCCTTAATCATGCAAGTACCCATTATGGAGATCCGTCACAGGCAATCATTTGTGCCTCCATTTTTAATTTAAAAACTAAAGATTATAAAATTTTAATTAATTTAACCTAGCACTATATCATTGACCCACCTGCTTTTCTCAATAATTTAATTTGTAAGCTATAGTTTATATTATATTTAAAATGGAAAAGTTTTAAGTCAGAATATTATTATCTGATGTTTACGACTTCTAGTCCCTTATGAATTAGTTCTAATATGAGCTCTTATTAATTTTAAAGTGCTCCGGTTTCAGAGATGCACAAAGCTCTGTCCAACATCAAACCTGCATCTTCTGCCACAGAAAGGTTTGGCATTTCCAGATAGAGTGGAATGAGAGTTTCCTATGCCTGGATGAAGAATCAGGGAACTATTGGCCAGAAAATAGGTTTAAGGGGTCAGAGAACTTGGAATGAGGGAGCGGGCCTAATCAAAAAAATAAAAGCCAAAACAATTTTGGCTGAGTAAAACTCATTTTGCCTGCTGTCCCTGAGCATGAATTGTTATGTCCAATTAGCAAACATAGGATCTGAGATTTTCTTGGCTCCCATACAACTCAGATTGCTGCTTTAGTGGCAGCCAGATGATTATCTGGGAGCACATTAGGGAGGACAGAAATTCCCAAAGAGCACAGCTGACACATTATTATTATGGTAGTAGGCATGAGGTTCACTGAAACTTCATTTTCAAACACTAAAATTAATTCCTGACTTGAAGCACACCTTTCAGTTTTTAAACTTGAAACAGAATATTAGTCTTGTTACATCAGCTCAACTAACAGATTTCTGGGCTATTTCCAGTTTTAAACTCAGTCATTTCCAAATGTTTGAGATGGGGCGAGGAGTTGCCCTTCACAATGTTGATGGGATAGGGAAAGAGAACAATGGTAACTTTGCAACTTTGGTTTCAACTTCCAGACTCTCAGTACAGGTGATGAATCTTGATCCTCCAAAGGACTTTCCAAAGGAGGGTCTTGGAAAGCTGACCCTACTTGCAGGAGATGATAATCAGCGAAGGTATAACCACAAACTCAGCAGATTTGTACAGGGAAAACCTACATCATAGACATCCCTCTTGTATGACATTCCTTGGTGCATCTGTGAGATATGAACAAAGGAGCAATACCTTTCTCAGTTTCTTTAGTTCTCACTGTTACAATTTCAACCTCAATGGTAGCACCAAAGATGGTCATAGGTGATTCATTTTTAGGGAAGCTGGAAGTTTCCCTGGACCTCCCAGAACTGAAAGCATAGGTTCTTTAGTCATGCAACAACAAACTGACCCCAACGCAGCCTCTCATTCTGGCTCTAGTGGAAATATTGCATGACTTTCCACTGCTACCCTTGGCTCTGGACTTGCCTCTCCTTCAGCACAATTTATGATAGTTTTCTGCTAACCACAGCCACAACTTTTATAATCAAGGGACACAGGCTTATTATCTCAACTTCCTCTACTTGTCATTGTGTCATACTAAACCTCTAGCACACTGTTACTGCTGAGTTCACAGGGCATGGTTGTGAAGAAGGGGGATTAGACTTATAATATAAAGAGACTAATGTTCAGTTAATCAGAAAAACCAGCTGAATTAAACTTTTCCAAGATTTATATGCTGAAAGAGCTAAATAGAATGTCCTTTACCCAGGTACATATTTATTAAACTGGTTATTTGCATTCTCTGCGTTTGGTTCTCTACTGATTCTAAGTTCAGGCATAACCCTTGCCTGGGACTGTGCCTAGAGGGTAGATTCTATAATGGATCATGGGTTGAGTTGCAAGAAGATTCTGTTAACACAAGACTTGCTGCTTAAGTGTAAAAGTTGAAGTGAGGGCTCAGGAATGTAATCCTGCCTCAGGCTCAGCACAGCAACACTCTTTTTCTGTCACTGACCTGCCTATACACCTAAGAATTTCAAAGGCTTAGCATTGCTTAATTCTAAACTGGTGCCAAGATACTTATGTCAACAAGAAAGAGATCGAGAAAAAGAATGTTTTGTGACTGAACCTCAAATCAGTATACAGAGTCAATATATTTCATTCATATAGTATTTTATGTTTCAAAACATTTCATTAAATACTTAATATTTATAACAATACTTACATATGAGATGTGATCAAAATATAAAGTGGATGTTTACATTTTTAAAAAACTATTACAGTGCGACAACACATTGTCTTCCTCAAAATACTCCCCCTTGCTTTGGACATACTTAACCTGTTGTCCTCACCATTTTCTGAAGCAGTTCTGAAAGTCCTCTTTTGTGAGTGTCTTTAAAAGATGTGATCAAAAATACAATGAATGCTGCCGCAGTGTGTAGTCTAGGCAGGCTTTCAAAAACATTATAATGTGTCCTTTCTCACTTTATTCACTGAGTCTGGCACCAAGTGACTTCTGGCCTTTCCCCAAAGTCAAAATGACCATGAACAGTAAATAACCTTTTTTTTCCTATGAATAACTTTTCTAGGCTAAATCTGACTTGGCTCTAGAAGTCTCTTATTTCCTACCTTCCAGGTTATCTTCTATTCAATTTAAAGTCCTATTAATATGGCTGTTCACTAGTATTAGTCTTAAATTGCATTTAAATATCTAATTAGACATTAATTTTTATTTATTGTGCTCTGGTTCCTCTTAATATTCAAAATACATTAAATAATCTTAAAATATCTTGTTGACTTTCAGTAATTTTACTTATGAGATACAATATGTTAATTCAATATATGTACACAATGTGTAATGATTAAATCAAGGTAATTAGCTTTCTCATCTCATTTCTTTGGGTTTGGAGTGCTAGAGCTCTTCTCTTTTAGTCATAAAATACATAGTAGATTATTGAAACCAGAAAACTTTTGATGCCTAAGACTATAGATAGTGCTAACTTCTTCTAGTACCTCCATTACAAAGGAATTATGGTTTAGATTAGTGGGTATATGAAAAACACTTAGAACAATGGCTTTCACAAAGTAGGTGCTCGCTAAAACTTGTTTTTGCTATTGCCAATATTCTAATTGTTTTGCATACAGTAGAATATGAGAAATGAATACCTCTCATTTTCTATTGTGGAAGATTTTAAAATATACTTGATTCTAATTTTTATTTAAATTAAGTTTATTTTTATCAGATACACAAAAAACATAAAAATTGTACACATTAATGGGGTCATATGTTATGGGTATTGACACATATACATTGTGTAATGTTTAAATTGGGTTAAACCTACGTATCGCCTCAAACATTTATCATTTCTTAGTGGTGAAAACTTTCAATATGCTTTCTTCTAGCTTTTTAAATAGTACATTTCATTATTCTTACCTATCATCATTCTACTATGCAATAGTGCACCAGAACTTCTCACTCCTGAGTAAAACTGCGCACCTATTAATCACCTTTCTCCATGCCTCCTGTTGTAGTCAGTGGTTTGCAAGGCAATAGATTTGATACAGAACACAAATTTATAGGAGTATCTTATATTCACCCAAAATATCAAATGCAGAAGAGTGCAAGAGATCTGTCTATTCACTAGAGACCCAAAGAATCCAGCCACGGGCTGGATCCCATGACAGTGTCCTCCATAAGTCCACACAGAGGCCCAGAGCCCACGCAATGTCTCAAGGATCTGTGCTAGGAAGACCCAAAGGCCAGTGTGAAAGCTAGAAAATCTGCACCTGCAACAGGTGAAGGATCTGTGCTGGCTTGGTGACAGGGAGGACTCGAGCTCATCAGACCACAGAACAGCCGATTTCATTTCAGGAAAACCAGTCATAGCAAAGCTTTTCCTGGGAAATCAGCGGCATGCGATCTCCTCCCATTGTTTCCCTTTTTTGCCATTGGTAGCAATCTTCAGGTGAGTCTTCCATACCCAGAGCCAGACTGACTCAGTTCAGCTGGGCAGTCACCATTTAATCGACCATTAGTTAATCCACCACACCTCTCTTCTCCTTACTCTCACCAGCCTCTGGTAACCACCACTCCACTTTCAACTGTTGTGAGGTTAGTCTTTCATATTTCACAAATGGTGAAATCATAAAATACTTGTCTTTCTGTCCCTGACTTATTCCACTTAACATAATGATCTCCAGTTTCTTCCAGGTTGCCCAAATGACAGGGTTTCATTTTTATTTACGTGAAAGCATGGTATTCCATTGTGTGTATGTACCATATTTTTCTACCCATTCATCAGCTAGCGGACACTTTGATTGTTTCCATTTCTTGACTATTGTGTATAATGCTGCAATAAACATGGGAGTGCAGATTTAAAAAGATTATATATTTCATTCTAAATGAATATTGCCTATTACCCACATGACTTGTACAAAACAAATGGCTTTATTTGACTATTCCTTTAAACAAACATTATTATCAATGTTAACAGGAATCAAAGAAATTTAGCCTGATACATTTCTGTTTACAAGATATAATTTCCAAAAACTTTTTGCTTCCATAGTCATTTGTAGTGAAAGTGTTTGGTTGCATTTATAAACATTCTCATTCCACCATCATCTGAGGGTAGAGATATTATGGTATTGAAAATGTTCTGGATTTTTTTCAGACTCTTTATTTTCTAATCATTAGGGATAAAACAATGAAAATAATTTCCTTGTTATTCAAGAGTTTTTCTGTTTCATACAGTTTTTTCTTTTACCTGAAATAGAAGTGTAGTTCTCATATGTAAAATGTACATATTTAAGCACATTGCCATTATACTTGAAAACTAAAAACTTGAAACAGAAGGAACTCAAACAAAGTCTGAGAAAAATGCATTTTAAAATGTGTTGTAATTCAAATTTAGTTTTATCTAATATAGTAACTTGTGGGATGGTTTAATATGTACCCATAATTTACATAGTCTAATTGGAAAATTACTAATATTGAGTACAGAAGTTATTTCAGAAATAGCAGTTATCAAAAGGCCTTCCCACTGAAAGTTGCAACTATGATATCCAACTTCTTCCTCTATGATCCAACATATCTTCTCTTTCCAAGAGAATAACTTCTTTCATCAGATTATATTGCTCCTTTTTACAAGCCATTTCCAACTCATTTTTTTAACGTAGCGATTTCTACTCTTCCTAGAAATCTAAGCTCCTTCTTTTTCAAATAGTTAAGCTTTGTGTCCTCAATAAAGGTTTTTTGACAGCTTGTAAAAGAAGTAGCTATTACTTTGTATTTTATTTTGCCTCGTGTATAACTCTCTAAATTTACCATGTTTCAATCTGTATACTTTGATGTGTTTATATTTGAGTGTGTAATCACTTTTACTTGAGGGTGATTGTTTGTCAGTTTTCCTGTTACGTTCGAAGTTTTGTTCTCTCTCTGCTGTTATATGATAGACTGTGCTAAATAATTTTCATGGAATGACTGCCAGGGTACTTTATTAAATATGTTCTTAATAAATGTGTTTTTATCCAGGTGTGGTGGAGCATGCCTGAAATCCCAGCACTCAGGAGGCCGAGGCATGAGAATTGGTGCAAGTTTGAGGCCAGCCTAGGCTACAAAGTGAGTTCAAGACCAGCCTGAATTGCAGAGTGAAATCCTGTCTCAAAAAGATTTTTTAAAAAAAAGTGTTTTTAATGCTAGCATTGCTAGGTAGCTGGAGGTTGGTTTGATTTTGTCTTATATGCTCTGTGTACATTTCTGCTCATTCATCTCCTTTGCATATACAGGGACATTAGCTAAGCACCTTTCTGATCAAAAAGAAGATGCATGTTCAGTCCTACTAGCATTCTTCAGAGACGAGACTTAGTCTGGCCACAAAGGTGTGGATGTTTGGAAGAGAGGAAACTCAGTGCTCAGGGCCAGCATCCCAGGAAAACTGGAGGTCCTGAGCTACCAGGCCTGTTTCCCTCTGCAGGCTGCACTGTACTCTGGATGTGTGCATACACGACAAATCTAGGGGAGGTTTAGAGGCTGAAGACACCAAATCTTCCACATCCATGAAGAGGAAATCATCCCAATCACCAGCTGTCATCTGAACATTTCCACATGGGTAACACACCTAATATAACACATCTAAAACTGCTCACCTAATCCCTGGAATATGCTCCTTTTTTTTTTTTAATGTCTCTTAGGGGAGACAACCACTGTTCATCTCTCCCCACCACACCCAGTTAGTCACCAGAAGCCAGGACTCTATCTTCTCCTTTGCTCTTGGTCTGCTTCCTCCTCCCCTCTCAACTGCACCACTCACCCTCATGTGGTAAGTTACTGTTTTCACTTAGATTATTGTAATAGTGCATCTTCCTGTCTCTAGAACAAAACCCCTTCCTGTTACCCAAGGATTATTTTTTCCTATAAAAAAATATCTAATGTCATGTCTTTATTCAAAGCACTTCATCTCTTTTTACTCTCTGCCTCCAGGATACAATTTTTACTTTCTGTGTCCTCACCATCTGCCTGCTCTTTCAGTTTATCTCTTGCCTCTACCCATCTTGCATTTCATGTCCCAGAAATATGGAAAACTGTCTTACCCTCCCCAGTCCTGCTTTTGCTTGTGATTGTAACATTCCTTTTTTTTCCCTCATCCTGTTAATCTCAAGTTCTATGCTATTTGATCTATAAAGACTCTGCTATTGCTTCGAAAAGACAGAGTGTATTGCCTAGTCCCCCATACTCCCATGACACCCTTCCTTTCACTTTGTAACTTTTTATAAGACTATTGAGCGATTTCATGTCATACTGTTAATTCTCTAGTCCATAAAATTGATGATTTCCTGGATTTGATGCAGTACACAGAATACATAGAAGAGGAGGGTGCTCTGACTATTTGCATGTCTGCCTTTCTGCTAGATTGCAGTCTCTTAAGGGACAAGAATTTACCTTTGATTCTTTTTATATCCAGTAGCTAACTCTAGTGCCTGACCAGGGATTATGTAAGTACATAGTGGACACACACATGCATATCTCCTCTGTCTCTTTCCAAACACATGCATACATAAGCTCCTACAAAATAAATTCCCTTCTTCTTAATAAACAAAGGAAATACAGACGTGCTCAAATTTCAATTTTTGCAAGCTATATTGACTCTTCTCAGTGATGCTGAGACTTTTCAATTTTAAAATTAATTGAGACTAATATTAAAAGTGGAGAATAAAAATAAAATACACAAATATAAGCAAAATTCATGTGTAATATCCAGTGATAAATATATTAGCATTTTGATGTATTTGCTTCTAGTCTTTTTCCTGCATATGGGTGTAAAAACATATATAATAAACATGCAGTCATGAATATTGCAATCATTCTGTCTAAAGGATTTTGTATTCTGTATTTATGAATCATAGTAAACATTTCATTGTGATCATTACAATTTTCAATACATTTTTTAATTTCCATTCTATAAGCAATTTCTATTATTTGACATGAAAGCTGTTTTAAATAGACTGGTAGAATATGATAATAGCTTTCTTTCACTGTGACAAATTACCTGAGGAAAACAACTTAAAGCAGACAAAGTTTATTTTGGCTTCTGGTTTCAGAGGTCTCAGTCCATGGGCACCTGGCTCCTTCATTCCTGGGCGGTGAGGCAGCAGAACATGAAGGCAGTGAGCATGTGGTGGAGCAGAGCTGCTCACTTCACAGCAGGAGGTAGAAAGAACTCTCACTGATTGACTTCCTCCTGTATTTGTTCCGTGCAGACACTCAGCCTATTGGATGGTATTGCCCCTGTTCAAAGTAAGTCTCCCTCTCAGTTTGCTGGTCCACAGGCAGGTCATCTCTGGAAACTCCCTCACAGATACACCCAGGCATGTGCTTCTCTAATTTCCCAGGCATCTCTCAGTCAGTCAAGTTGATGATCAGTATAACTTTTGCCAGTACAAATAACATCTATGTGCATAAATCTAAATATCAATCTAAATTATTCTGAATAGAGTTCAAGAAGAGCACTTCTGGGCAAGAGGCTAGCTACCTAGACTGTATTATATTTCTTCTAGTCACTTTGTCTAAGCAAAATGATTCTGGAATATCTGTGGTCTTTAGGGTCTTTAGATTGTTCACATGGCAAGATGAAAGAGAGAATAGACATTATTGTCTTTGGTGATGCTATAGGAATCAAGTACTACCTCAGATTGTTATTGGCTATATGAACTTGGAAAACCACTCCAAATATCCCTGCTTTAGTTTATTTATAAAATTGGGATGGTGGTACTCTCTTTATAGGATTCTTTTTTAGGAATATAGCTGTACTAAATAAAGGTGATTTTTAAAATATGTATCTGTAATAGAGCTGAATTTTAACACTAAGACTGGAGTACTCCACTGAAAATTCTCTCTTTGGCATCTGACATTAAGTACAGTAGATGTGTTTTGAGGATGCAACTGCCCAAGATGTGACCCCATAGCATAGTTATTTTTTTTCTCTTAGTATCCCAAAACTCAATTTTTTAGACTTAGCTTTCTACCTTACTTACTTCTTGAAATTTTGTTATTGAGTGGGATTGACTGCTCAGATGATTGCTCTATGTTGATATAATCTCCCTGCTAATGTTAAATTTCAGTTAAAACTTAAATCACATCAAACAAGAGCATACAATAAAAGTAAACAAAAAAGTTCACAATCTTTTCCAGTTTTTTCTTTGTACAAAGCAGATGGAAGTTCCCAAATTAGTGATGTAAGGATATATTGTCTTGTGCTAGAAGTATTTGCCAGAGTCAGAAATCAATCTTTGGCTAACAACTTGGGTCAGATTCAAAACTTTCATTTTAGTTTCTAATTTCAAAGTAATTCCTTACAGAAAAGTTACAAAAAGCATCACAAAGAACCCTATTGTGCCTGCTTCTCATGTTCAATGATTCTTAACATTTTTTCCCCATTTACTTAAGTATTAGTTCTCTCTTCTTTTCATGCACAAATTCATCAGGATATATTTTCCAAGAACTGTGTTTCAAATAGCCAAAGTTCTTCCATCAAAATTTAAGAATATCAGCACAATATTACTAATTCATTTTTTTAAAAATTGCATGTATTAGTTTGAAAGTTTTCTTTTTCTTTTTCTTTTCTTTTCTTTTCTTTTTTTTTTTTTTTTTTTTTTTTTTTTTTTTTTTTTTTTTTTTTTTTTTTTTTTTTTTTTTTTTTTTTTTTTTTTTTGTCTAGTATACAATCAGGATCATGGACTGTATTGTTATATCCCTTCAGGTTCCTTTAATGTTTCTCAGTCTTTATTTTTGTGCTTTAGAGGAGAGTAAATTCAGTAACTTTGTAGAATATCATACACTTTGTATTTCTTTAATGTTTCCTCACAGTTAGCTTTAGTTTTGTATTTATTATTGTATTGCTACAGAAGTGGTATTGTATCTTATCAGGAAGCACTTAACGACAATTTGTTTCACTATTAGTGATATTAACTTTGATTACTTAAATAAATTTGTGACTTAATCTACTGCAAAGTCACTATTTTTCTCTTTGTAATGAATAAGTAATTTGTAGGTGATTACCTTGAAGGCATAAGTCTCTTGTTGGCAATCAAATGTGATTTAATTCACTAATATTAGCAGCTATGAAAGTGATTTTTTTGTGACGCCCCTATTATTATTTTCGCATTTTCTTACTTTCTGGCACAACAAAATGTCCAACGCTTATTTTGTAGTTTGCTTGCCCTAGCCCTTGACTTGGTTATTTCTTTAAGACTTCCTAGTTCTTTTGAGTGAAGCAATAATATTTAGAAATAAAGACCTCAGTGTTTGGTATGCTGATTGTTCTTTTGTTGCTTTTGCTAAAAAATTACACAAACACATTTATGCCTTTCTCTTTCTAATTATGTATGTATTATATATATTCATAATTATAATGATTTCATAATGATGCCTCCAATTCAAATTTAACACAATACACAAAGATCATGACATATTCTTAAAAGGCAGAATAGATAGACTTAATATTCATTGGATATGTGGTTAAGAGACAGGTGGAAGACAAAGGTATAAATTTTAAATACTAGACTGAAATGTGAAATTATTTGTGTACCAGCAATTTTTGTCATATCTTCCAAACCAGTAAACCTTATATTACTTTGTTAGCAGCTGTATGACCGTGTTTGTCTTAGTCACTTTCATGTCACTGAGACACAATACTTGACACTGGCAATTTAAAGGAGGAAAGGTATATTTTGACTCATGGTTTTTGTCTGTGGTTTGCAGGCTCCAAAGCAGGAATGGGATGGCAAAGGGACACACTGAAGAAAAGATACTCCACTCTCAGTAGCCAGGAAACTCAGCAAGAAGGGAAGAACTAGGGACCAAAATACAACCTTCTAGGTTATGTCTCCAGTGACCTACCTCCAATCAGGGCCCACCTCCTAAAAGCACATTCACCTACTGAACTCAGGCACAACTGTGATCCAATCACTTTCCATACACATAAGAATTTCAGTGTTGGGGGCATTTTAGATCCAAGCCATAACAATGTTCCTAACTGATTTTGCAGTCTAATAAAAGTCAATTGATTTCAAATTAAATGTTGTTGAGCAAAGTTACCTACTTCTTTTCTTATGAATTTACTGTTTTAGAACTATATTGATCTATGCCTATGAAATTTTCTTAATATTAGATCACCATTCATCATCTTCAAATCTTTTTAAACCTTGGTTTAGCTAATATAATTTTCTGTACAAATTTTCTGTTATACTAAGATTTTATAATATACCTTCTCTGTGCTTTGATTGATATCCCCAGCAAATAAAGCAGAAGGTCAGGAAAGTTAAAGCTGTACCATGCTGTTGGTGGTGGGCCAATAACCTTGGAAGAGTAACTGGAATTGGTGTTATTTCTTATCGTAGTATAATGTGGCATGAATCAGACAAGCAACAGTTTACTAAGTGCTAAAACAGAAAAAAAAGTAAGATAAGAAATGTGATTCAACATTCAAGGAAATCTAGAATCCAAAACCTTGATAGTTAATATGCTGTTTGAAAAGGACTAATGATATGTCAGATCCACCCTTCACCATCTTTTGTTCTCTCTTTGCACATATTTCTTAGGTGATATAATCCACTTGCATGGCTTTAAACTCCCCCAATACTCTCCTGGAGGAGGGAACGCTAGCTAGTTCTTTTGTAATAGCAGAGCTGTAGTTGTTTGTGTCAAGCAAGTTAAGGTTTATATTTCCTGATTCCATTGCATGTGGACAAGTGATGTTCCTTGCATGTGAAATATGATTAGAAATATGTGCAACTCATCCTTCACTTTGCTTAAGAGGAAATCTTTGACCTCAAATTTAAATTCTTTTATCTAAGCAGGGATCCCAGAGAAAACCCATATTGAACACAGGAAAGCCACCATCAGATGGATCCCCAAATGGCCACATGGGAAGGCCCACTGACCACTCCAAAATACCTATGCTAGAATTTTATGAGTGGCAAATAGTTTCCATTTTGTTTAAGCAGTTAAATTTCTTTTTTCTTTCTTCTTTAGGGCATATTAGTTATATAAGCTAATAGTTTTCATTCCATGTATATAATACACTTTAATCATTATCTTATTATTACCCTTCCACTCCTCCCCAATTCCCTTTCTCTTCTATAATTCTCTGTCTCTGTCTCAGTCTCTCTTTATCTCTCTCTGTCTCTCTCTCTCTTTCTCACTCACTAATATAAAAGGAAATATGTGATATTCACTTTCTAAGTCTGTTTGAGTTCACTTAACAGTCCCCAGCTTCATCCATTTTCCTGCAAAGGACATGATTCTTTTCAATAGCTGGATAATATTCCACTGTGCATATAGAGCACATTTTCTTTATCCATTCATCTATTGATGGGCATGTAGGCTTTTTCCATAACTTAGCTATTGCGAATTATGCTGCAGTAAACATGAGTATGCTAGTATCCCTATAGTACACTGACTTAAATTCTTTTGGGAATATACCAAGGTGTAGTATAGTTGGGCCAAACGGTGTCTACATTTTTAGTTTTTGAGAGTCTTCTACAATGATTTCCATAATGGCTATACTAATTTATGTGTCTACCAATGGTGTAGAAAAATTCCATTTTTCCCACATACTCTCTAGCACTTATTGTTTTTAGTTTTGCTGATACCCATTTTCCTGGAGTCAAATGGGATCTCAATGTAATTTTATTGCAGCTCCCTGATGGCTAATGATGTTAAACACTTTTTTGTATACTAATTGACCCTTTGTACTTCTTTGAAAAATATCTCTTCAATTTGCCCATTTAATATTTTGGCTGTGTGTGTGTGTGTGTGTGTCTGTGTGTGTTTTGGAGTTATGTAAATTCTTGATTTTGGATATTAATTGTCTGCTGGCAGAGTTGCTGGTGAAGATTTTTCTCTAATTCTAGGGCTTTCTATTTACTCTGTTGATCATTTTTCTTGTGCTAAACTTTTTGTTTGATGTAGTTTTATTTGTTGATTCTTGCTATTACTTCTTGGGCTACTGAAAGCCTATTCATAAAGTCTTTGCTTGTGCATATGGACTTCAGTTGTTTTTCCTCTTTCTTTGAAGAGTGTTAAAGTTCAGGGTCTCGTACCAAGGTCTTTGATCCATTTTGAATTGAATTTTTTACAAGCCTAGAGATACAGATCTACTTACAATTTCTACAATTTCTACACATAGATATCCAATCTACACATAGATATCCACACATAGATACAGATCTACTTACAATTTCTACACATAGATATCCTAGTTGTTAAAGAGGACTTTTTTCCTCTCATTTTTTCCGGTGTAGTTTTTGGCTAGTTTTTCAAGAATCAGATGACTGTAACTGCCTTTGTGTTTATGTCCTCTATTCTATTCCATCAGTCTACCTGTCTACTTTTGTGCCAGTGCCATACTATTTTTGTGAAAACTGTTTGGTAGTGTATCTTGAAATACTGTACTGTATTGCCTTCTGCACTGCTATTTTTGATGACCAATTAAATTGTTTGTGTTCCACTTGCTCACTTCATTTGCTCACTAGACATTTCTGCTCTAGTATCTCGAAGTTGATTCAAATCCAACATTTTCTTCTCTAATTTTTATTGCCTGTCAGGTACTATTTTCTTCCCAGATACCCAATATAGAAATTTCAGAGTCATTGTTGATACCTCATTTCCCTTTATCTACTCTGAACTACAGCTTTTTCTTTTGACCCCTTTATTTTTCTTCTAGCCAGTCTTTCTTTCCCTTTTCTTATTTACTACTTTGAATTATACCCGTTTCAGTCATGTCAGGTGGAGATTAATGCAACACCATGACAGATGTTTTTTCAGTTTTTAATTTTGTTTTCTTCAGATTATTTCTTGACTATGGCTCTGTATTTATTAGCATAGTTATGTTCCTGAGAAATAGGAGTACTCTAAGGAGTTTCATAAGAATTAGCTGAGATAATGCATGTCAAATATTTGTCATGGTGCCTGAGATATATGTTAGCTATCATTAATGTTGCTAGTATTAATAATAATCTTATTATTAGCATTTCATGTATATGTTCATTCCTTTTCATTATACATCTTGTTTCACTATCTTTTCCTAATGGTTATCATCCATTCATTTTTCAAATCTCCTTTAGGAACTTTCTTTTTTATTTTTGGTTTTGGTTTTTTTTGAGACAAGGTGTTGCTATATAGTTCACACTGGCCTTGAACTCAATTATGTAGGCCAGATTGGCCTCGAACTTGTGATGATCTTCCTGTCTCAGCCTCCCAAGTGCTGGGATCATAAGTATGTGACACCACACCTGACAGGAACTTTCTGTGATGCTCTCTGGTCTAGTTTAAGAGCATGCCTGTATACTTCTGTAATACCATATGCTTTCCTTTTTTATGGCAAGTAGGAAAATATTCTATAGATATTTACTAACCATAGACATATTTTTGGTGTTTGCCTGGTTCATTCTCCTTTGGGAACTATCCTGATTTGGTGAGCTTTTATAGCATTATTTACATGAATCTTCACACTAGTTTATCATATTTGACTGGAATATATTTCCAAACCAGACTGAGATATGTTGATATGTCTTGAAAATTTAAATTGAGATAAAATTATAGCTGGTTAATATGGGTGCTAGACCTGCAAAGCATGAAAGTTTGAAACCAGTATCCATGTGTTAGAAAAGAAAAAATAAAGAAAATTTATGCATATAAAATAACAGGCAAAATACAGAAAAACAGAAGTAATAAATACACAGAGAAAGTGTACATTCAGAGAGGGAATAAAATTGATGCTTGGAGAGAAATAGAACAGAAACTATTCAACCTGTCTAAGAGCCACTATCTCACAAGTTTGAGCTTTCTTATTTTATTTTATTTTGCTTATTATTTTTAAAACAAAGAAAGAATAAAAACAATGGTATGGAATTTCAAAATAAATAATAGGAGATTAACACTAGTTAATACATTATATATTGCATATCGTTATCTTCAAAGTAGTTGTTCAGGTTACAAGATATAGGCATGAAAATAAATGACCAAACAATGAAACCACAAACTATTAATTTGATGAACTAACAGAAACTAGTCATGTAGTTATCTATCATATATATATGAATAATTCAAAGTGATTTGATTATCTGCATTCTGAACAAGAATTAGTGAGTTACCGTTGTCCCACATTTTCATTTTTCATCTTATTCATTCTTGATCTGTATTTTTATTTTTTATTTAAAAGAGAATAAAAACATAGAAAAGAAAAACAAACAGCAAAAGGGACAAACAACGACAAAAAAAACCCCAAACAATAACAATATAGGCTTTCAAAACAAGATGATAGGAATTTAACAATAGTTGTTATATTGCATATTGTTATCTTCAAAAGAGTTGCTTAGATTGTCAGATATGGACATGCAAATTGATGTAACCATATGAGTATTAACTGTTCTTTTCCAAGAACTAATAGAATTAGTAGTATAGTCATTTTAGCTATTTTATGTACATATATACAAATTTGTATCTTTTTCCTTTTCCCTTTCTTCTTTCCTCCTTTCACCTATCCCACTTACTTTTCCCCCTTTGAGCAGTTTCTTGTCCTTCCACAATATTTATTGTAGATTTTGGATCTTATTTGCTGTTTCAGTTTCTTACACTAGGGAGACAATATGGTATTTACACATGTGAGTTTGATTTATTTTACTTATGAGTATTGTCTAAAGTTGCATCCATTTACCTATAAAAGCCTCAATGCAATCTTTCTTTATAGCTGAGTAGTACTCCATTATATAAAAATATCACATCTTTTTATCCATTCATCAGTTGATGGGCATTTGGATTGTTTCTAAGATTTGTCTATTACAAATTGTACTGCTATAAACATGGGTGCACATATATCGCTGTGGTATGATGTTCTCAATTCTTTTACAAGTTAAGCTTTGATCCATTCACTTAAGTTAGAAAAGTCTCTGTAGATGACAAAGGAAAGAATGATATTCCCACCATATGTTAACTTACTTTCCAACTGTATGGAATTATAGTAATGAGTGATGAAAATACAACTATGATAATTAATAAAGTAACTGCATATCAGTTGTGACGCTGATCTTAATTTGAACATATTTAACTATAAAAATTAAAAATAGCTTAATGTGATATCAGTTTTGACTGAGATTTATGATTTTCTTAGATGTTCTTCCCAGTCCATAATGGCAATGATCGATAATCAGTGGTCATGCACAAATGATTTTTGTACCTAGCACAGAATAACAAAAGAAGCTGCAAAGCTGTTCTGTTTTTCAAATACTGTTATCAGATTAAATTATGAAGCAAAGAACTAGCTTTATGAAAGTCAGCCTTATAGATTTTTTGAGGATTCAAGCCCTATACTTTCAGAGAATACATTTTACTTTATGTTTAAGATTTAGTTTGGAGTTTATTATATTTTTGCTTTGTTTCTCTACCTCCTTTTCCAATCAGCTCAGTTTTGTGTTCCACATAGAATTGTATATTTCTGGAAAAATTGACTTGTAAAAATTGTGATATTGGGACCAAATGAACAAAAATTTAAGTAGTATTCTGCTGCAAAAATATTTAGTGAAAAAAATGTTTAGTGTGTTATCAAAAGGCCAAGGTTTTAACTTAGCTCTACTATTATTTAACTATATACTCTTGGGTAAGGAAAGGGTGAGATAACCAGTCTGCCCGCTGGTTCTTTCAGCCCTAAAGTAAGGAGGATAGTCTCTTTAGTGCTCACCTTGGAGTTATAACAACCAAGTGTCCACTTGAAAATGCTAAGGGTTCCTACAAAAGAAGATTTAGTTAATATCTGCAATTACTGCCTAGGGTTGATTAGAGTGATTTGTCACTCCAAAAATACTGTACTTCTGCTCATGAGAAAAGATGTTTCCAGTTATGTGCTACATTCATTAACGCACAGGCTTTTAGTTTTCACAGCATACAAAATAGTTAGTATTTAAAAATTACACAAGCAAATAGGACTGTAAAGAATTTAGCACAACACTTAGCACAAAGAAGTTCTCCAAAAAAAAAAAAAATAGTTGTAGATGTAAATGTAACCTCTACTCTTTTATCTGGAGAAGGGGATAGCTGATAAGAAATGTAAAGTTGACCAGATACAGAAATGTGATTTCAGGTGTAGAGTTTCACAGCAGCTCTTTGCACTTCCATTATATTCCATAAGGTATGGAAGGATATGGTTCCTTGTATTTGTTTACTGGAATGTATATTCTTACTGATAATTAATTACTGTCAAATGTCAGTTAATTAGGTGGTAGTTTCCTGGCCACCATTTTCCAAGAACTTTCTAGATATAGAAATTTTTAACCAGAGTTTGATGGAGCATTACAGAACCAGTCTACTGTAAATATGAGTAAGACTTGTGGTTGACTAAAAGAAATAGGTACCATTGAGAAAACAACTCTAGTGTGATAATAATGATAATGAATTATGCATACTAGAAACATGATAAGTTGAGATAGTATAGCAGTAATAAATGAAACATATGATGTATGATTTTCAGAAAACAATGAGAAATAGTTCCTTTGTAATCAAACATGGGGCACATATCCTTGGGGATTTATTAAACACCATTATTTTAAATTAAGGCGAAGTTTTTTTTTTTTTGTTTTGAAACTGAATCACAGGAAAAAATACACAATTCCTCATTCAGTGCAAAGAGAGGCATGGATATACTAATGAGAAGCAATAGCTTCAGAATTAAAACAAAAGCCAAACTTTTATGTAGAATTCAAGATTATCTGGGATCTTCTAACTTGAAATGCCATTTTCTGATTCAGAGTATTTTAAAAGCTGTCATGTTTCTAAATCTGGTATACAATTTTAATTCTCACTTATAATGGTGTGCATTTTTTAACTGTGATTTTTCTTTGTGGAGTAAGGAATAAATGCAGAAGAAAAATGGTGTGATACAAAGACATTACCTTTAGATGGTGGTTTTTATGTCTTTGCCTTACTGTTTGTTTTGTTTTTTGAGACAGGGTCTCATTGTGTAGTCCTGACTAGCCTCAAACTCACTGTATTCCCAAGCTGTCCTTGAACTTGTTTTCCTACCCCAATCTCCCAAACGTAAGAATCACAGGCCTGCACCACCACACCTATCTCTATGCCATTCTTTAGGTGTGAAATGCTTTAGCATTTAGACAAAGTTCCTTTTGAGAAGCACTACATGTTAAACAGTAGCAGTTCATTTAAGGGTAGCAAAATATACTCCCTATACCCAGTACAAGCTAAGGCACTTTTGTTGACTTTGAAGACTCACCCTTGGGTGACTCCCAAGGATTGAAAGCCAGGTGAGGAAATGCAAAATGATTCTACAAAAAATAAATGAAAAACTTGGCAATAAATCTAACAAAGGCAGTAGAAGATTTATACATCAAAAATCACAGTACTCTGAAAAAAGAAATTGAAGGGGAATTCAGAAAATGGAAAGATATACCCTGCTCATGAATAGAAAGAAGCAGCATAGTGAAAATGGCCATACTCTCAAAACTGTTATACAGATAAAATGCAAGCCTGATCAAAATACCATTAGTGCACTTGCAGATCTAGAAAAAACATTTCAAAAATTCATCTGGAACCAGAAGAGACCTAGAATAGCAAATGCAATTCTGGGCAACAAAGACAAGGCAGGAGGCATCACAACCCCTGACCTGAGATTATACTACAAAGCTGCTATAATGAAATCAGCATGGTACTGGCAAATAAATAGACCTGGGATCAATGGAACAGAATGGAAGATACAGACAGAACTGCAAACATACTCACCACCTTATCTTTGACAAAGGAGCCAAATAAGTTCACTGGAAGAAAGATAGCTTCTTTAATAAGTGGTGCTGGAAAAGTTGGCTTTCCACATGCCAAAGTCTTAAAACAGACCCATGCCTATCAGTATGCACTAAACTAAAGTCAAAATGGATCGAATATCTAAATATCAAACAAAAACAGTAAATCTCCTGGAAACAAAGTAGGCAGAAATCTCGAGGACATAGTGGGCAGAAAGTTCATGAACAAAACCCAAACTGCATGGGAAATACGTCAAAGAATCAACAAATGGGAGCTCATCATAAAAAGTTTTTGCACATCAAAATAAATCACCAACAGGTGAAAAGACCACCCACAAAATGGGAAAAGTTTTTTTGCCAACTGTCACTCTGACAAAGGACTCCTATCTAAAATGTATAAAGCATTGAAAAAAATCAGGCCCCCCAAATTCAAAGACTCAATTAAAAAATGGTCATTTGAGATGAATGCAATAGATACAATGAAAGGGACATAAACTGCTCAAAGGGAAATCATATTGTTGATCAATTTTGCATGCCCATATCTGGTAACCTGAGCAACTATTTTGAAGACAACATTATGTAATATAACAACCATTGTTAAATTCCCATCATCTTACTTTGAAATCTTGTATCACTGTTTTGTTATTTTTTTCAATTGTATTTTAAAGATAGTAAAATCCAACAAAACATAACAGAAAAAAGTCAGTCAAGACAAAGCAGTAGAACTGGTACAGAACTTCAAAGCAAGATACTAGGAAAACAATAGTTACTATAGTGTGTCTTGATATCTTCACAATAGTGGACCATTCCATCAGGTATAGTAAAATCAAACCAAAAGCAAAACAAAATAAAGCCAATCAAAACAAAATATGAAATAAAAGAAAAAAATTAATCAAAATAAAGCAAAAAAAATGAGAACAATATTGGGCCTCAAAGATAAGACAGAAGGGAATCCCCCATATTTGCTACATTGCACACTGTCATATTCCCAAGAGATGCTCAGACTGCTGGCCTCAGGCCTGCAAAATCAACCAAACAATACAAGCATTTAGTTGCTTTATGTACCTTAGTCGCTATCAACTTAGCCGGACCTCTGAACCATCAGATCATTCATGCAGGGGAGGGGGCATGGGTGTCCTTGATTCTTAGCCCGCGCACCGGTAGGTGTAAGGGAGACACAGATCTTTCTCTTCCTGGAGTCGGCACCAGTCACACACCACTCACCAGGAAGGCATTGTGGTCATTGTCATCATTTGGCTATTTTTTTTTTAAACTTGTTTGCTTGATTGCTTTCTAATATTTCTGTGCTTTCTTTTTTTCTCTTTAAAATAAAAAAGAAAAAACCAGTGGGTACAAATGTATGATGGGACATTTGAAATTTATGACTAAACTACTCCTTACAGCTATTTAACCATACAGATTTGAGATTTTAAAGTGTATCAAGTTTTGAATAATTTGGTGGGATGTTTTTCCCTGTTCCAATAATTCTACTTGTGTTACTGTACATAACAGATCCTGGATGTTAGTTGTTATGAATCATTACTGTTTATAATGATCAGTTGAGTTGAATTTGAAAACAGTATACCCCCAAATTCTAAAACCATTCTCTGCCTAGAAGATCTGGGGTGGGGTCAAGAATTTGCATTTTTAATAAGACCTCAAGGGATTCTGATATAGGTGTTCTATCCCTCATACTGGAAAATCCTGAGAATTCTAAACTATTTATGAGAAGGAAAGCAGGTTGCAAGCTCTGCCTTTGTGATTTTAATATACTTCTAGTAGCTTGTAGATACTCAGTTCATGTTAGAAAAAAACATTTTATCAGTTGACAATATTAGCTCTGAAACCCAGTACACCCAGTTGTAGATTCTGTATGTCATTTCTTTCTCTTTTAAGACAAAGTCTTGATATGTAGCCTAGACTGACCTCAAATTTGCAATCCTCCTGCCTCGGCCTCCTAAGTGCTGGGATTAAGGCATGCCACCATGCCTACCTTCACTTCTTTCTTTGAGTTTTATTCCTCATATATGCAAACATATACTTTATATTTCTCTTGTGCCTTTCCATCCTCTGTGATTCTGTGCATCAGCATTTCTGTTTTTCTTGGTTCTGGCGCTGGATTTCACATGAGCATAGGAACATTTCCTAGTAACATTTAATGGAAACAAAGAAGAAATCCTAATAAACTAAACCAGAATTGTTTTGCAAGTTTTTGATTGTCTTCTGCCTTGAAAGGAAGAATTTGGTAGAACGCACAGTGGATCTGACAATTTTATTTATTTATAGGAATACATTATAGGAAACAAAAATGTTACAAAATCTTTAAAGGGCAGAATGTATCTTGACCCCATCAGTGAATGAATATACATGTGCATCGAGAAATGAATTTCATGTGACCATTACCATTGTTGGAAGTGTGTAATAACAAACTTATATGATTATTTGATTAAAATAGTTGACAAATCATGTGATCTTCTGTTTTCTCTAAGTATTCAGAAAAGTTTTGGGTACCTTTTAAAAAAAACTTAAACCACTGGAGTAATTTAATGTGAAAATGAACTCGGATGAAATGCACAGGAACTTTTAACTAGCTCGAGCATCTGTCAATGAATTTCCATGCTTCACACTAACCCATAAAAGAGGAAAGTAAGAGCACTTTGATTTTTCAGCCTTCCAATACTGGAACAGAATGTCTCTAACTTTAGAATGGATGATTTCCAAAAAGGAAAAAATGAAAAGAGCTTGACATAATATTAACTGCTCAAACTTTAGTGTTATTAAAATTTACTGTATATATCTTCTTATTAAAACATGCAATTATGACATTTCCAAAAAGTGATGGCATCTGGTGTTAAGGACAAAAAGAGTGGGAATTTGCCACAGGGACCTGATTCTCCCACATGTTCTGTCTGAACAAGAATGTTATCTGAGGCCACATATGGTGCTACTTGCTGCTAATGTGAGAACGATATGCAAAAGTTTGCTACTTTCACCAGCTCTATGACTTCTGAATAATAATAGAAAATAATTAACAAGAGCTTTAGAATTAAGCATTATATATGTTAATATATAAATTCATAGATGATACACAGCCACAAACTGTCATGAGAACTGTTACAATAACTGTCATTATCTGCATCTTACAGACAGGGAAGTCTGCCATGAAGCAATTAGGTCCATTGCCCAAGATTGCACATCTGGTAACAGAGCTGGGGTTCAAACTCAGTCAGTGCAACCCCAGGATCTACGTTCTTAAGTAGTGTGTATCACTACCTTTCAACCTAAAATTAATTATCTTACCAAGTGGACATCCTGGGAGGTCATAGAACTATTTTTTGTATGTTGGCATTATTAAGAACATTCTTGGATTTCTCTTGATTTGACTCACAGCTAACAACTTAGAAGCAGATCCACACCAAGAGTTAAATATCTCCAACAGCTCAATCTGATAACATAAGAGGAAAGTAAGCTATTTCTTTGGCTAGACATAGCCCACAGAGAAGCTTGGTTTGGTTTGTGGTTTTGACATTTATGATTTTTTTACATTTTAATTAGTTATCAAAATAAACACAATCAACATTAAAAGCCTTATTACAAATCTGAATTTTTTACTCTCTCAGAAAATGGAAGCCTTTATTCTAGGTTCGTGTCTCTAGTTTACCTGAGTCCTTACCATCTTGTTTCTCACAAACTGGAGCTGAGTATTACATCTGTAGCTGAGTGTCATCTTGATACATCTGCATTCATTCCACTTCATTATGTATTTTACCTCCCTTAGATATTTGATTTTGTGACACTTGGGCTAAAGCATTGTTTTAAAGGGGAAAATAGAAACAAAAAATTATTGTAATTTGTAAAAAGAGAATTTCAAAAGGGTGGCTTTCAGGTTAGAAGGATATTTATTCCCAGAACATATATATGAAAAGTTAAAGCAAGTTCTCTAGACTTCATGAAGAGCAGCATATTTTCTAAATTATAGATATTATTCACACTATAAAATAACAGTATATTATGTCAGTGTATGCCTTTATAGGACAAAGGAAAATGCTAGAGAATGAAGAGAAAAACAATATTCCATAGCAAATTACAAATCCCTTCCCTTTAATGATGAAAAATAACTGATTGTTCAATAAAAAGTATCCACAAAGTCATCACAAGGACAAACATTAATTTAGTACTGTCTTCTGGATAAGAAATATGTAAGTGTTTTTTTAATGTGCTGCTAATACTTTTATCATAATTAGAAACTTGTTCATTAACTGCCCCATATAGAAATCTACAACCAAATATACATTGGATGGTGTCTTGAAAATGTTTGCCTTTTCTCATGATGTAGTTTAGTATCATTATCTGAAATTCTTGGGACCAGAAGTGTTTTATATTTCAGATATTTCCAGATTTTGGAATATTTTCACATAGAGATTGAGACATATTGGGGGTGGGATCCAGGTCCAAACACAAAATGCGTTCGTCCCATGTATACCTTATACATATAACCTGATGGTGATTTTATACAGTATAGTTAGCACACCTACAGTTTGATTGCAACCCATCACATGAAGTTGAGTATGGTGTTTTCCATTTGGAAAATTGTGTTTGTGAGATCTCAAAAAAATTTCTAATCATAGAGTATTTCATGCGAGGTACTTTTTAGATTTAAAATGCCTACTCTGTACATCCAAACTATTTTATACCTTGTTTCATCAATTCTGTTAGAATTTGTGGATCTATACCCTCACATTTTTATTATTTAGTTATTGGCTTGTTCATAGGTTAATTTGCCCAGCAATTGTTGAGTCCCTACTGCCTACCAGGTTCTCAGCTTCATATTGTAACTGATAACCTGAACTGCGATGTGGTTGGAACAGAGAGGTATATTCAAAATTATTAGGAAGTATGTTGTATGCACTCATTGTTATACTTTCAGGTTTGACTGCAGACACTGTATTAAAGAATACATTTTTCTTCACAAATGCAATCCAAAATTACTGGTAAACCAGCAAGTACCTTATATATTCACTGTTTTCAGTATTTGTGACCACAGTTGGGAGAAATGTCTACACAGTGGTTTAGTATCTCTGTATCATCAGTCTGCCAGCACTGTAGTGGATGGGATGGTGAGATTTTAAGAAATTTAACAGTTTTCTTGGTGAAAAATTGCCTTTTTTTGTGGTACTGGGCCCTGAACACAGGACTATCACACAAAGCTACAGCTCTAGCTCTTTTTTAATTTTTTGAGACAGGGTCTCACAAAAAGTGTTATATTGCCTAGGTTGGGTTCTAATTTACAATCTTCTTGCCTGTGCTGAAATTGCAGGCATGAGAAAGAAGCTGTCATTTATTTTCCCACTCCTGTCATTTCTCAGTGTCTTCTACATTGATACAATGGCAAATATTTGGTCCACTGTGACATTCCTACTTCTGATTTCTTTTTCCAATGTCATCCTTTCTTGATTATATTGGAGAAGTGTTGTGAAGTCAAACATATTAAAGCTTCCCTCCAACAATACTAGTGGGCAATGTTTGAGAATATCTTCATTTTTTTTCACCTTAGATTCTAAAAAGACTTCTATAATTCTGTTGAAATCTCATAAGGGTCCAGGAGTAAGATGCAGACAGAGGCTTTATGCAGTTATTCATAAACTTGTTTCTTTTTCTTGCTACTGTTCAACCACAGTGAGCAGAGTCCAGATCACTTACACATGAAACCACGGCCACAGGTCCCAGTTGACATTATGAGCCAGAAGCCTGGTAAGGCGCTAATGAGAGCAATTTGTATCAACTAAATAACAATGAAGTTGCAAGACAGAATGACCAACGCTGCCAAATGAGTGACTTACTTGGTTAAACAAAAATGTAGTACTCTCTTTTCCCTAGAATCTTGGGTGAAAATTAGAGACATAAGTTCCATTGACTAGAAATAATTTTGAATTTTGTTTGTTTCACTGTATGGCTGTATGTGTGTGTGTGTGTGTGTGTGCGCATGTGTGTGTGAGTGTGCATGCTTATGTTTGGAGAAGATTGAATACCAAAGAGAAAAAAAAAGAGAGTTCTGAAGGTCTCCTTTTTCAGTTACTTTAACTAGAGAAGTCATGTTGGAACTCATTAAATGAGAAAAAATATTTTATGGAAAATTATTTTCCTTTCACTGAGAAAGAGTACAGATAATGTATATTACTGAAATTTTCAAAACGTGTGAGCAGATTAGTATAAGGATATGTTCTAGGTCTTAGAAATACATGTATTATCTATTTTTGTTTTGTTTTTAACCACTTAGGAGCTTACAATTTATGTAAAGAAATAGATGAAATACATATACAGTAGTATATATATAGTAAATATATAGTCGCAGTAAATATATAGTCAATAATGATATAAGAAAGAGTGAGATAGAAACAGTTGAAATAGAAAGTTTCGTAGAGAATTGCTAGCAATTTAAATTTTCTGGGGCTTAAACTCTAAAACCTAATATCAATCAAGAAAATGACAACTCCAAAGAATTGCAGGAAGCCTAAGGAATAGAAAATACACCTATTATCTTTCTTTTCAATTTCTCTATATACAATCTATTTTCTTTGGTCAAATGATCTGTTGTTTTTTGCACTGCCCCAATGAATTACTTTAGAAAGAGAGTCTGCAGATTTTTTTTTCAGTAAAGAACCTGAAGTAATTCTTTTAGGTTTTGAAAGCTGTGTAATTCTGTCATAACTTTTAAATTACACGAGTGTACCATGAAAGCAGCAACAGAAAATACTCCTACATAAAGAGCAGGAGAATAGCTCAGCCTGGAGTGCTTATCTAGCAAGCATGAGGCCCTGGGTTCAATCCTTGGCGCTGGAAAAACCAGACCAAACCAAACCAAACCAAACCAAATAAAACATAGATTTCCTTAAAATTTTATTTATAAACACTGAAATTAGAATTTCATACAATTTCCCCACATATTAAACTGTTATTCTTCAATTGCATTTTCTCATAATCACTTAAGAATCCACTCTTAGTTAATGGAATATACAAAACTCTAGATGGTAGAGAAGGTTTGGCCCACATGCTACAGATTACAGATTTCTGCTTTAGGAGACTTCAGTATTCATTAACTGTGTACTCTCATTCTAGCTCTATTTGGTTTCCTCATCTACTAGAGACTGGATCCAGGTCCTATGTAAAATGTAGGTAACTTGGGCTCTTCAAGCTGTAAAACCAAAATCACTATTTTGACCTATTCAATAGAAGAGAATGGACATAACTTTAGACCAAAAGAAGTCTCTTCCATATTAAACATGGAAGACTACCATCTAGGGAAAAGGAGTTAGAGGGTGACTGAGGCAATCTATATACCCAGCAGTAATTTCTGAATGTCTGTTCTCAGGGTCACTAGTATTTTGTCCTTCAGCAGGAGATCAGAGAATTGAATCCTCATTAATTAATTAGAGATCAAATTATAGAAAAGATTCCAGGATACTCCTATTTGTCAATTTCACAATGAAATCTCTTCTGTGTTCCACATAATTTTGAAATACGAAATTAAGCACTAAAATGCTTTAAATTTGGTACATGGATGCCTAAGGAAAGTAAGACTTGAAGTGGAATGTGAAGGAAGAGATATATTAATTGTAGTTTGAGTCTTACAGTAATATTTGAATTTTTAAATTCAATCTAAATTTTTTTTGTAAATATAAAAGATATAAAAAGAAGAAAAAAGAAAGGAAGAAAAAAGAAAGAAAGAAAGGAAAGAAAGAAAGAAAGAAAGAAAGAAAGAAAGAAAGAAAGAAAGAAAGAAAGAAAGAAGAAAAACGCACCCTCTGGTAGCTCCTGGTGGCTACAGCCTTACTGTCACTATGTGACATGTCACACAGGATGCTTCTTTATGATAAGGACAAATAGCTCAAGTTTTGGGCTTCACCACAATCTCTCTGCAGCACACACAGGAATGACTTTTTTCATCCCGTTGTTGTTGGTTCTGTTGTTTTCCCTCTTGAGTATTCTTTCCTTACTCTGTCTCAAACACCAGCTCAAATGTTGCCTCTGGTTTGGACCTTCACAAAGCCCATGGGAAACATTAATTGGCTTCTTATCTGTGCTCTCAGCGCTTTGGACATATTTACACCATAGCATTTAGTGCAAAGAATTATTTACTCAAGAGTCTTTCTTGCTAGTTACACTGTATCTCCAAGACAAGAGCCTGTTGGGTTTTCTTTGTATCATTGTTCCTGGTACATAGCAGGAGCTCAGATAATAGTTATTGATTTAAAGATGGATCTGGCTAGTCAGATGCTTAGTAAAAGGAGAAGCCACATGACTAGTGACTAACTTGAACTGAAAAGACACATGATTAGTAACTAACTTGGACTGAAAACACTAGGGCAGAGTGCAGAAAGGACTCTTATTTTCAAAGTTTTAAGTAGTTGGTAAGTAGGATATGGATCTGGATATAGATATATAGATCTTCATTAGCATATTAGCTTACTGTGAATCCAAGAGACTGAGATAATTTCTGAAAAGACAATTGTATAAAATACTATTAGCTTCAGATATGCAAAGGAATCATCAGGAGAGGCTGGGAAAACATAAATTCCTCTGGTTCCACCTGGTGAGATTTTGATTCAGAAGAGTCCAAGAATCTGCGTTTTAAGAGACTCCCCCTCTCTTTGCTCCCTTAACCCTTCACCTCCCACCTTCGCTTTTCTTACAGGTCTAGGGATTGGATCCAGGGCCCCTCTCTTTGCTCCCTTAACCCTTTACCTCCCACCTCCACTTTTCTTACAGGTCTAGGGATTGGACCCAGGGGCCCTCTACCACTGAGCTACATCCCCAGCTCTTTTTGTTCTTTTGTTTGTTTGTTTGTTTTTAACAGAATTTCAAAACAACATAACAGGAGATTAACAATGGGTAATATATTGTGAATTGTTATCTTCAAAGTAGCTGCACAGATTAGAAGATATAGGCATGAAAAAATGATCAAACATTGAAAGCACAAACTGTTCTTTTTGATGAGCTAACAGAAATTAGTAGTATAATTATCTATCATATATATATACTAGATACTTTTATCTATCATATATATATGTATAGATATACTTTTCCCTTCTTTCTTTTCTCCTTTACTTCATCTAAGTTGTTCTTTCTTTTTGAGCAGTCTCTTCCCCTTTCACTTTAGCAATATCTATTGTACATTTTGGATCTCATTTACTGTTTCCATATTTTACATTAGGGAGACAATATGATATTCACATGTGCAAGTGTGTTCATTTCACTTTTGAATATGATCTCAAGTTGTACCCATTTACCTCAGGTTTAGCCTTCTTTACAGCTGCGAAGTACTCCTTGATATAAAAATACCAAATTTTTTTATCCATTCCTCAGTTGATGGGTATTTGGATTGTTTCCAAGATTTAGCTATTACAAATTGTGTTGCTGTAAATATAGGTGCACGTATATCACTGTGGTGTGAGGTTTTAAATTTTTCTGGGAAGACTCTCAGAAGGGGAATAGCTGGGTAGAATGGGACCTTCAATTCTAGTTTTTGGGGACTCCTCATACTAATTTCCACAGTGGTTGCACCAGTCTACACTCCCACCAACAGTGGAGAAGGGTTCCTTTTTCCTCACAGCCCCTCCAGCATTTGTTATTCATTGACATCTTTTTTTTTTTTAATTTTAAAAAGCAAAACATAAAAAAGGGTAGCAATAATACAGAATTTCATTAAAAAAAGAAAGAAATCAACACTAGTTGACATATTGCATATTGTGATCTTAAAAGTAGTTGTTCAAGTTACAAGATCTCGGCATAAAAAAAGATCAAACAATCAAATAATGACAACATAAACTATTCTTTTTGATGAACTAACAGAATTAGTAGTATAGTAATCTGTCTTGCACACTTATACATACCTACATACATATAATCTTTTCCTTTCTTCCATTTCATCTTTCCTCTATTCCAGCTATTCTCTAATTTTGAACACTTTCTTTCCCTTTCACTATTACAATACCTATCGTACATTTTGGAGCTTACTACTCTTTCAGTTTATTATTATTATTATTATTATTTATTTTTTACACTAGGGAGACAATACAATATTTACAATGTGAGTCTGATTTATTTCACTTGTAAGTGTAGTCTCAAGTTGACTCCATTTACCTATAAAAGCCTCAAGATCATCCTTTTTATAGTTGAGTAATATTCCATTGTATAAAAAAAGCACATCTTTTTTTTATCCATTCTGGAGTTGATGGGCATTTTGGTTGTTTCTAAGACTTAACTATCACAAAGTGTGCTGCTATAAACATGGGTGCACATATATCACTGTGACGACATTTTCAATTTTTCTGGGAGTTGACTTCTTAATGGTAACCATTCTTTCTGGGGTGAGATGGAATCTCAGTGTTTTAATTTGCATCTCTCCAGTGACCAG
This sequence comes from Dasyprocta punctata, assembly GCA_004363535.1. NCBI lineage: Eukaryota > Metazoa > Chordata > Mammalia > Rodentia > Dasyproctidae > Dasyprocta > Dasyprocta punctata. Next base: position 8,141 of record RJWM01012402.1, on the reverse strand, counting down.
CGATGTTGGACATTTTCTCATATATTTATTTGTGTTTTGTATTTCTTCATGTGAGTATTATGTATTCATTTCAGATGCCCACTTTTTGATTGGGTCTTTGAACTTGGGGGGTCTGTTTATTTTCAGGTCTTTATATGTTCTTGATAGAAGTCCTTTGTCTGAGGGACAGTTGGTTAAATTTTTTTCCCATTTTATGGCTGGTCTTTTCACTCTGTTGTTGATTTATTTTGATGTACAAAAATTTTAATAAGATGAGATCCCATTTGTTGATTCTTTGAAGTATTTCCCATGCAGTTTGGTTTTTGTTCATGAACTTTCTGCCTACCCTTATGTCTTCAAGATTTCTATCTACCTTTTCTTCCAGTAGATTTAGTGTTTCTGTTTTAATATTCAGATCTTTGATCCATTTTGATTTTAGTTTAGTATATGGTGATAGATGTGTCTAGTTTTAATCTTCAGCATGTGGAAGGATTTTTATTTTGAATCAGGGTCTTGTCACATGGCCCTGTCAAACCTCAAATGTGTGATCCTCCTGTTTCAGCCTCCAGAGTAGCTGAGATTATAGATATACACTCCTACACCTGGTTTAACAGACTCCTTTTGGTGATTCTGATGTATACAATACACACCTACATTCTGAGGAATCTTGATATAGAGAGAGAAGAGAACAGATGAAGAAAAGAATTCAGGACAGATTTGGAAGGCTGAAAGAAGCTGTGTACTGAATGAAAGAGAAAGGAATAAACTGTAGCAATTTGGAAATGGCTTTTCTATTATCTGCAAAAACCAGAAAGCTCTGAAATTAGAATTACCAGTTATTTTATCTGTCTTCAGAAGGACTTCTGATTCATGATTTGAATTTTAAAATATCTTCATGCCATAGACCTCATAAACAGCTCACTACCAGAACTGAGACAGTACCTCGGAACTGATGTTGCTGTCAACCTCTGTTCACTATTAGAATTCTGCTCTAAGTGTCACGCTGTTTTCTTTCACTTACCAAAGGCTTTTTAAATATTAAAATAAACTATGTTTAAAAATTTGGCACCCTTTGTTAAACAAATTATATAATTTTTTTTTACAAATTATGTAAAAAGGCTTTACACTTTTTAAAAACTCCTTTGGTGATGACTCATTCCTACATGAAAAATGGAAAGAATCTATAATGTACTGCATGAATTGCTATTAAAAAATTTACCTTCAATGTTGACTCTGAAAATGAATGAAGCCTTGTGAAAATTTTTGGCCGTCTGAATTCCATTTTTACTCCAGCCATACCTAGTTCAAAAAGAATAGCAGTACAACTGAAATATTAATGCTAACATAGTATTTATTAAATTATTTATTTAAGGGAATGCATTATAATAAATATACAAGCCAGAGATGTGTTTCTGTTAAGTTTGCCAATGACTTTATTATAATAAATGATATTAAGCATGGAAACTATTATTGCCTGTTACATGTGGAAATAAATGATTAACCAAATGAGAACAAACTAGAGCTATATATTTAGAGCTTGAGTGAACTACCATTAACAATGTCTTGGCAGATACTCAGAGGCAAGCAGGAGAATGGGAAAGTTTTATGGTGGGAAAAATGTTAGACTTCAGTTATGCCTCTGTTGCCATGGGGAAGTTAAACTGTCAGCTAGCTAACCAGATACCCTGCATTCATGTACTGGCTAGGTGTACATGTTTGGCTTTCTTCGGTTGGTTCTAAATTGCAAGCCAGGACTAAAACTAGATAAGCTGGCAGTTATTAGTCAAGCACTGATCATTTGGGGCTGATTGTCATAGAGGCTATTATTTGGCTTTCCTGGCTAATTGCTAGAGATAGTGATTGAACTTCCAACAAATCTGACCCCAGACAGCAGAGCAGGTTTTTGAGTTTGCTATTGGAGGTCTTGGGTTAGATTTATCTACTTGTTGTTGCAGATTATACATAAGAATTCTGTTTTTATACATGACCTGTTGTCCATTTGCATGCTGCCTCTCAGATACAATGGCAAAATTGTAAAGTTTCTTTCCACACCAAGACTTATTTTAGAACAACAAAAATCAGCTGAACATACGTATGTTATTATTTATAATATACAAAAAGAAGTTAAAAAGAAATAAAATTTACCTAACCAATAATCCAGATGTTCACATAATGTTGAGCAAATATTAGATGTGAATGTATGTGTCTAGGTGAAGGCCTAATGTTATGTAAGAAATGACAGAAAGCAAGAGAATCTTTGAAACACTGAACAAATACATGTAGTTGATTGCTAGACCTAGGAATTGGTGACACAAGGAACAGTTTTGGTGACAGAGCACTCATATGTCTGAGAGACAGCTTGTGTAAGCAGGAAACTGAGGGGTCCAAAAAGAGGGTATGAGGAAATCTCCTTTGAACTATGAATTTCAGAAAGGAATTCAAAGGAGTTGAAGTTCTGAATTTTAATTTATGAATTTTTAATTCAACTTTTAAGTGACTGAACGCATATTGTCATGATATAATAAAATGCACTTTATTGAACAACTTACTAGCTCAGGGTATAACTTAAAGTATTTATACTTTTGGTATGTAGGTCTCTATACGTTTCTCAAGTATTTTCAGGGTAGATCAGAAAGTGTCTCTTTTGTCCTAGAACACTGGGGAGAGGAAGAATTGATAAATGCCAAAGAAAGGTGGCACCTAGGCAGGATTTACTTTTCCTTTCCTTTGTCCCAAACCATCTGTCCACACAGTGCAGACTACTCCTTCTCAATACCTCACTTATGAGTCTACGGGAAACGTATCACATGCATTAGTATCTAACAAGGTGGTTAGACTGTCCCACAAATTATATTTCTTTGGGTACTTCAAAATCATCCTGTTCAGATTTTTTTGTTTTAATTCTGAATTAAATAGAAAATAATTAGAAGATTAGGAAAAAGTGACTTTCTCTGTCCAATTTTGTTTCTCTTTCCTTTACTGGAAACAATTTTATACTTACTGAAAAGTTGCAAGCACCTTTCAAAGAATTTTTTCTTCCCCAAATCATTTAAAATTCAATTGTCTGTATGCTGTCTCTAGATGCTTTAGTTTATATTTCTCACAAACAAAAACATGCTTCTTCAAGACCAAAATAACCACTGAAACTGGTGAATTATTATTATTACCCTTTTATCTGCTGATTTCAGTTAGGTTGGGCCAAATGTCTCAATAAAGAACACATAAGACCACGCACGATGTGACCTCTGTCAGTCTCCCTCGCCCCATCTTTCATCATCCTCTTGGCTGAGGAGTCTTGTGCTGCCTGCTGACTCTTAGTGTCTCAGATGCATGGAGTTAATTCGTGTCTGAGATATTTGCATATGCTCTTTCTTAGACTTCCCCTCACAAGCATAATCTACTCTTCTTCCAAACTGGTCACTCACAGAGGTTTTCTCAAGCTTTCCTGGCCTAAATTAAATACTCCTCCCTCTTACATTTTCTTATTTTGTTCTTCATCTTATTTAAACAACCTAACATTGTTTCTAGCTCTTGTAAATGCTAAGTAAAAAGTCGTTAAATGAATTAATGTATTAAAAATTATTTTCTGTTCAATGTTTGTGGAGATGAAGGCAGTATCTTGATCAAAGTTTCAACAGCTTAATTACAGAGATGAAAAGTTTAGAAGTTTTTTTACACCTCTAGAGAAAAATAATGAGACAGTGTGTAAGGAACAGCAACTGATTTATTCATTGTGCCCCAATATTAATGGCAAGTATTCCCTTAAGCAAAAAATATACCTACATATTTCTTTTATATATTAGACATGTGGCTATGTGTTATATTTATTTCAGAGTAGCTCAAGGTGAGAGTTACAGTGAGTGCAGATTTGAGTAAGATGATACTTAGGATATTTTACTTTTTCTTTTTATATACAGAATTATTTCATAAGAATCTTCATTTTAAAAATAATTATGTTAAAGGTTATGTGGGGTATTCTGTAACATGGTATGAACTATAAGTAAATACTATGCATGATATTATTGAAAAACAATATATGAGCTGCGATCAAAATATTACAGTGAATGTTTAAATTAAAAAAATTATCACAATAATACACATTGCCATGAATTTCCCTCAAAATACTCTCCTACTCTTCAAACACACTTATCCCATCATTCCTGCCATTTTCTGAAGCAATTTTATGAAGTTCGTTCATAGTGTTTACGGTTGTGATTACAAAAAAAAGTGTATGCTGCTTCCAAGTGCCATCTAATGGAAAGGCAGGCTACGAACACTAACTCTGAATCACAGTAAATAGCAAAGGGATTTTATTTATTGTGTGTGTGTGTGTGTGTGTGTGTGTGTGTGTGTGTGTGAGTGCATGCACATGTTACTGGGGATTGAACCCATGGTTCCTTCTGCATGCTAAGCAAGTGCTCTATCTCTGAGCTGCATCTCCAGCCCTCCTTATTCTACTCTCAAGAAGAAAATAGAAGTACTGTTTCAGTCTTATTGCTTTCATGATTTGTGAAGTCCATGCACAAAAACCAGAGTTATTGTTTATAAATAAGAGGCTCTTATCTGGCTTAAGCTCATATTTGTATAATTTGTATTTGAAATGTCAAATAATCTTAAGAAGTATAAATCATAAAACCTTCAAGAATGGATATGCTGATGAGTTCTAAACATGAGGTACTTGTTTTGAATGATACGAAAGAAGTTACCAAGGTAGAAAAGAATAGCTTCTTTCTCACCCTATACCCAAACCTAAAAGATAGAGGTGAGTCACTGATTCCTATTGTATATTATAATCATCATAAGATAGATAAAACTATTAGTGACTCATACATAAATTTTTTTTCTGTTGAACTGTGTGTTTTTGCCCACATGGACTGATCCTTACAACCAGCTACTAAGAGTAAAACATGTGTCATCACCCTTAATATAACTGTGCTTTGAGAACTGGTAGCTTTCTCTGTTTTTCCCCCAGAGTAACAAGCTGAATGCATTTAAGTGATGCCTATACTTTATAGTATAATGTGAGATATGTACATAATGTTGACATTTTTAATAGCTGCACTGAAATAAATTTTGTTTACTTTGTTTTTTACTTCATTTTCTTTAAGATTTATTTACTTACTGGTGAAATTAATTTTAATGACATTTATTTAACCTTCCTCTATGTCTAAAATGGTATCATTTCAACATGTAATTAATATAAAAATTATTGAGACAATGATTTTAACATTCTTATTTTAATGCTAAATTTTTGAAGACAGGTACGCATCTCTGTTTGGGTTAGCAACATCATATGCTCAATAACCATACAAGATAGTGGCTACCATACTGTGTAGTTCAAGTGTATAATCTGTATAGAAGGAGAAAATTTCCACCTCCAGTGAAAACACAAGAAAAACAAAAAGAAGAGGAAGGAAGGAAAGAAAAAAGGAATGAATAAATCAGGCATAATTTCTTCAAAATAAGGACAATATTCTTTTGAATGTGAAATGTAAGCATTAATTATGTAATTAAGACTCAGGCAGACAAGGAACTCTGTAACTTGATATCCTATCAGTGTCCTGAGTGGAATAGAATATGAAGTAATTAAGGGCAGAAATTCCTTTTTTATTCATTTTATTACTGTCAGAGCCTAACACATTGCCTGGTATATGTTACACAACATATGTATTTGTTGAGTATCCACACAAATAAATTTATGGTAGTGGTGACATTATATCCTCAATATGTTTATTTGAAACATTTAGGATACCCAGTTAGTCACCCATTAGCAATGGATTTGAGGGCAGAATATAGAAGATCTCTATTTCAGGGATAGAAAGAGAAGCTGTGTTTGGTGCTTTGCGTTGTCAATTCTTGTGACATTTATTCAAAGGGATTAAAAAGTATAAATGTGAGACCATCCTATTAGAGTATATATATAGAAAGCAACTTATCAAAAAGGTGACCCTCAGGTAAAATTTCACCATTTCACTTAATTTTAGAAGATAACAGGTAAATCTCAAAACTAACAAACCCATCATAGTGAAATTTTGTGTGATAAGAAGGGTTTTTTAAAAAATGCAACTGGAACTCTAGTTCATATATTATTTTTATAATTTCTTTCTCTTTTAATTTTTCCTTTAACCTAATGTATCACTTATATATGAGTATACACTTAAATTCTGAGAATTGAGTTTGTCAAAGTGAAATAAATTTCCTACTAGATGTTTCAAAAAGTCAAATTATTTGAGTTTTAAGAACAAGTGAAATATGCATGTATTTCATGTTTAAAGAGAGACTTCTTATGCTCTCACTTGGTTTCTCTCAAACTAACCAGATATCACTTTATCATAAAAACAATTTTACTAAGTGTGACCTTAAGACATCTTTCAAAGTAACAATTACCATTTTTCTTTCTGATGTAAAAAAAAATTCCTCTTTATGGTGAAACATTTACATGAAGTATAAAAAAGCAAGTAATAATTACCCATAATCTCATATTTCAAGCACACTTTAATACTGCAGTATATTTTTAAAATAATTTCTAATAACATAAACATTGGTTTTATAAAAATTATTATGCTAAGTATAGATTTATGCTTCATCATACCATAAGAATTTTACATTTCTAGTCTTGGAAACTAAGAATTTAATGGTTGCATAAGATTCCTAAGAAGTTTAATATTTATGAAGCAAAGACATGTTATTCAGACCATTCTACTTTGTATGGAAAAAAGCACTGGTGACTACTGGTAGAAAGTGTGCATCTATAACTTTCTTCTCCCTCTCTAGGTGCCAGGAGCTTTAGTGTTACTACCTTTGAGGTCTCAGTGGCATTGAATAGTAGTTCAGAGTGAGACAGGAGAATGGACTCTGTTGTTTTCCTCCCAAAAGGAAAGAGAAGATTGAAAGATCAGGAAGTCAGTAAAATGACAGACATAATATGGTGTGAATTCTTCTCTCATCATTCATTCTTCTACCAATCACTCTGCTAACTAAGAGAGGTCATCAGATTTCTGTCAAATTCAGAAACTGACAGGGTCAGGTGTTATTTTTAAGAAAACTGGTGATGATGCTTGACATTAAGGGTACTTGTTTAAATTAACCTGGAGTGAAATAAAGAGAAAGTTGAGTTGGGGGTCGGGCTGGGGATAAAATGCTATGAAAAGCTAAGTCGTTGGGGTTTAAAAATATATAGGAAGGTTTTGGTCTACTGCTAGTCATGTAGTAGAATGCAGATTTTTGGACTCAGGAATTCCTCTTCAAAACTGTCACACTATAGCCCCTCTTATCTGCTGGGGTACTTTTCAAAATCTTCAATGGATATCTGAAACTGTGGATAGCACCTAAACTTAAATTTACTTTGTTTTTCCCTATACATGCATACTTGTGATAAAGGTTAATTTGTAAATTAACTACAATAAGCAGCTAACAATAACCGATAACATTAAGAACAATTTTCAGTGTAATATAATAAAAGTGTTATTATCTTTATTTTTGAAATTTGGGACCATCATTGAATAAAATAAGGGTTACTTGAATGCAGACCCTGTGATTTTACCAAATCAGTTGATGTGACTAAGAAGTGGATAATGTGTATAGCATGGATACATTTGATAAAATGATAATTCATGTCTTGGGTAGGATGGAGCAGTATTGGGCGAGATTTATCACATTACGCAGAATAGCATGCACTTCAAAACTTATGATTTTTTGTTTTCTAGAATTTTCCATTTAGCATTCTCAGGCTATGGTTGACTGTTGGTAACTGAAATCAAAGAAAGCAGAACTACAAATCAGATGAACCTCTATATTTACCTTAGATTTTTCTTTATTTTCCTACATTGGTCTATTTCATTATCGTTTATGTCCTCCTCATTTTTCCATCTCTAAGATCCATCATTTTTGATATTTCTATTTCATTTGTTTTCTTGAGTTCTTTCTTCTTGCATAAACATTTTCAAACTTGGAAAAGTCTTTTTGTGGGTGGTTCCTGTCCACATCTATTTAGCCAAAGGCTTTTGATTTCTCAGGGTTCCAATTGTGACTGGAGCTGGATTACCATGTTTCCCTCCTGGCCTCAAAACTTACAATTTAAAGCTAACAGCAATGCTTTCCAGATCTTGTGTCTATATTTTAATCCATTTCATATATATATATATATATATATATATATATAT
>RJWM01012401.1:0-56675 GCA_004363535.1 Dasyprocta punctata | reverse complement strand
TGTAGCTCAGGCCAGTCTTGCGCGTGAGTTGTAGCCGAAGCCGACCTCGAACTCACAACGCTCCTCCTACCTCAGCCTCCCGAGTGCTGGGATTAAAGGCGTGCGCCACGTTTTAGGCTTGTCCTTTCAACTTTTTCTTCTCATTAATTACGGTCTCCTTTGCCTTTGCCTGTTTCTTTCTCACGTGTGTGCGCATGCGTGCAGCCTGAGACCTGAATCCAAGGCCTTTATGCTGAGCTACATCCTCGAGCACTGCAACCCCTGTTTCTTTCTTTTTTTTAATTTTGAGATGAGGTCTTGCTGTGTGGTCCAGGGAGGGCCACCATGCCCGGCTCGCTGCCTGCCTTCGTTAGCATCTTCTTTACCTGCAGGTTAACGCTCAGTGTGGATTCAGCACTAGAAAATCAAGACTCGAAGCGACTGGAATGTTAGAAGTCTGCTGACATACCGGTATTTCTAAAAAAAGTTATAATTATTTTAACAAAATTAAAAGCTATTTTAAAACTAAGAATGGCAATCTACCATGTGACTTTTCATTCACTAAAACTTGAAACAGACTGTGTGTGGGTGTGTAACTGAGATCGTGGCTGCACAGTGCCAGCTCAGATCCTTGTCAGCCACTGGATTAAGGTGCTCCATCCCACCATGAATCAGTAACCTACTCTGAGAAGAGGACAGCATCTGGTTTTCTCCTCACAAGACAGAGAAGAACCAAATCTTATTACAGTGGAGTTGGGCTTTTCATCACATCCTTTCACTATCAGTTTCTATTTTTCGTAAGATTTTAAACTGGACTTACAACTGTTAGAAAGGGAATGTCCCAAGACCAAAAGAGAAGCGGGCAGCTCCTGGGTAGGATGAGAGGCACTGTCCCAGGTGGACAAAGCGATGGCCAGATGCTAAGCACAGCCGCAGCGAGACGTGCAGAGGGTCCGAGTGGAGTTTTCAAAGCACTTCTCTCTAGGATCTGGCAGCAGACCAGAGAAAGCGCACCCTGCTCCTGAAAGAGGAGGGCACTGCGAACGGCTCCAGTGAGGGGGACGCAGGCAGGCAGGCTGGCAGGCTGACGGACAGACAGACACAGACGCCAGGTGCTTGGAGCAGAGCCAGAAAGGCAAACACACATGCGAGGTGAATGTGTCGGGGGGAGATAAACAGACAGAGAGGAAGAGCGGTGAAGAGAGAGAAGAGGGAAAGAAGGAGGGGGAGTAAGGGGGACGGGAAAGGACAGAAGAGAGCGCTGCCTTCGGCTGTCTTCCCCCTTGTGGCTCCACACGTGACAGGCCCAAAGGCAAGGGCCAGGTAAGGGGCAGGTGGGGGAGCTCTCTGCAGATCTCCAAAATGGAAAGCAACCAAGAATACTGGGGCTTATAAATTTGAATCCATGCTGAGATTTTTTTAAAAATTAAGTATTAAAACATGGGTATAAAGCAAGAGAAGTTCGAAGCAAATTATTTATGTCATAAATATTACTTTGAAAAGAACTAAAAATACTTTATAATACACAAGTGTTAAAATTAAGGAACTAACCTAAAAAGAAGTCAAAGCAAATTATAACTTCAAATGCTATCATGCGTGCTTGAAAAACATCCAGGCGGGTCTACCTTAAGCTCTTTAAAAAGCAGTTACCCCACCAGGTGTGGTGGGGCCTGCCTGCCATCCCGGCACTCTGGGACGCTGAGGCAGGAGTACTGCCAAGTTTGGGCCTAGCCTGGGAAACAGTGATTTGGCAAGACCCCAGCCCAATAAAAAGATACAAAGAGGGCCAAAGACACAGCTCAGTGCAGAGGCCTTGGGTTCAATTCCCAGTGCTTCCTCCACAGTTCTAGGTCTATTTTTTTAAAACTCTCCCTCCCTTATTTTATTTCACTTTTTGAGACAAGGTCTCACTATGTAGTTCAAGCTGGCCTAGAGCTCACTATGTAGCCCAGGCTGGCCTTGAACTTCCGGTCTCAGCCTCTAAAGTGCTGGGATTACAGGTGTGCGCCACCATACCCAGCCTGCATTGCTTAATTTTCTTTTCTTTCTTTTTTTTTTTTTTTTTTTTTTGTCTTTTTGAGACAGGGTCTCACTATGCAGTTCAGGCTGGCCTTGAGCTCACTTTGTAGCCCAGGCCAGTCTTGAACTTGCTACAACCCTCCTGCTTCAGCCTCCCAAATGCTGGGATTACAGGAGTGCGCCACCACGCCCAGCTTGCTTAATTTTCTATAATAGGTACTGTACACCTAACACATGATTATCAAATACATGGTTTTAAAAAGAAGAAATCTGATTTGGACCTCCTGTTTCAGTTCACACATTTCAAAATAAAGCAAGGTATACTATCATTAATGAGCACTGTACCTATCTGTCCACTCCCAATGGGCATCATGTAAGAGGAGCTAATGCCTAAGAGAACCCACAAAATTCTTTTCGCTTAGTGATCTTTTCTTGTATCTTCTTTTATAATACAAACAACTGACAGATGAGAAATGTCACCTTCAACAAAAACAGCTGCTGCCGCTGTTGGTTGTATGGGAACTATGTGGCTGGTGGATTTACAGGGATTATTTCCTCCAGTCCTGACCATCTTCCTAACAAAGAGATACTGCTACTGTCTCACTCTCCTGACGAGGAAGCCGAGGCTTTAAAGCACTCGAGTGGGGTGCGGACCCAGGAAGGTGACTCCAGCACCCGAGGGAAAGTACACTAAGACCTGACTGGCTGAGCGGTGCCCCAGAGGAGACAGGCAGAGGCCTGAGGCCCAAGTGAGTAAGAAGCCCGTTCTCCCAAGGGCTCAGCAAAAGCAGGTTGGTATAGCAAGTCTGCCTGCATAGGCTGAACATGCAAGACTGCTGGTGACCGTTTTTTGATAAATTTGGGGTGGAAATTCAGAATCTGCCCTTTGGAAATCTCTACCCTAAAGGTGAACTATGAATGCCCCAGCACAGGTCCCCCACTTCCTCGGCTTGACAAGTGAAGTTTGAGTTTCAGTGGGAAGTGACAATCAGGGTAAGCCATCTGGCTTGGCTTACTGACTTGCCAGGCCAGCATGTCTACCGAGGATCGTAAGCAGCCAATAGCTGTCCTACAGGGCTGAGGTGGATCCCACAGCCGCTCACTTATGCTTGGCTTCCCAGTCTTCCTAAAGCCAAGCAACCAGCCTGAACGCAAGCCAAAGTAAAATGAAAATATCTGACTTTCAGATTGCCTGAAAAGGGCAAGAACTTTATAGAGTCAGAGAAACACGGGTCCATACCCTTATTCTGCCATTCATCAGATAGTCAACCACCTAAGCCTGTCCACCCAGAAAAGGCCTTTTTCCATCGAGACCCACTATGGAGAGGTCCTGGGATCACGATCAGACTGAGACAGATGCGCCTGCTGGCTGGGCTGCTATGAGTTACAGCCTTGCTTCCTGGACCTGCAAACCTTCGCCTACCGATGCAGACAGACGGCACCCTGGAACAAACCAGACCATCTCTACTCTCCATTACCTTCAAGTGCGTAAGGGGTTAGAGCACGTATTCTTGTTCTGCTGGAAGATACAAATGTTCCTCGACTAACGAGGGGTCACGTCCTGATAACCCTGTTACCCACCCAACGACTGCCCAGCCCGCGGGGGCTCCCAGCATCACCACACGGCATCCAGCTGCACCCTGCCAGCCTGAAATCCAAAATCTCAAGGGTGGTTTCTACGGCCATGTATTGTTTTCACATTATCGTAAAGCTGAAAAGTCCTAAATTCACCAATGTTAAGCCAGGAACTGTCTGTACTAACTTTTTCTCAGACAAGGGGTCAGAGGATCAGCCTTTTAGAGTTCAATTAAAAATGAATAAAATCACGCCGAACAAAAAAGGCATTCATTCAAGCTAAAATTGCTTAAATAAAAACTTGGTTTATTTTCCTGATAATACTCAGGAGATGCTCAGGAAGACCTGCAGGTACAATGGAAGAGTGAAGATCAAGTCTCAGATTCAGTTGATGACCCCAAAGCCAGAAATTTTATTTGGATTAACATCAAATTAATGATTCCTGAATCCTACATCTTTCCTTTAAATTAAACTCCTATTTTTGGGTATTCCATCATGTTAGGGTTCTGAGCACTCTGCAGAAAAAGGTTTCATGGCTGGGCGTGGTGGCATATCCCCATAACCAGAGCTCTCCCATGAGGGGCTGAGCCAGGAGAACGGCCATGAGTTTGAGGCCAGCCTGGATTATGTAGTGAGTTCAACACCAGTCTGAACTACAGAGCAAGATGCTGTTTCAAAAAACAGAAATCAACCAACAACAACAACAAAAAGAAGGATTTATAAAAATATATATAACGTATAATTTCGTGTAGTCTATGACAGCCCCATTCCAAGAGCACCTAATAATTATGCTCATTCAAAACAAAGATTAGCAGTAACAAATCATATATGTGGCTAAAGTAATATAAAAAGCACCATGCAAGGTGGTACATACTTGTAATCCCAGCTACTGGGAGACTGAGGCAGGAGGACCACAAATTCATACCCAGCCAGGGCAACTTCATGAGACACACGTTCAAGTCTCTGGGTTCAAGCACACACGCACCACAACACGGAGTAAAACACAAGTAAATGCACACAGATTCTTTGGTCGGGCATAGCAAATAATGTGTATATCAAAAGCTCGGTTTAGAAGCCGGGGTCATTTGTGCAGCAATCACTTCGCTGCATTACCAGGCCGCTTTCATGTCCGGCTGTGCTCCCGCCACTCCCCTTCTCCTTGGCTTTCAGGCCGCCAAGCACAGCGTGTGAAGTGTCAACTGACATCGTCAGTCTGTCTTAAAGACCGTGACCCTGAGAGACAGCCCAGATTGGCACGGGGAGCACCCAGGGACGGAGACTTTATTTGCTGTTTAATTCCTAGCACTTCTCCTCTTACAGATCCTCTGTGCACCACACCAGCATTTCCTCTAACCTTTTGTTATTCACGACTGGCTCATATTTTGGATCTTCCATCATTTGGACTAATGTCTGAACTATTATTTACTTACTAAGCGAATACCATGGCCAACTAGATGCTGTCTAATCGAACACTGTTCACAGTATCTGAAACAATGACCTTGGGTGTGACACGGTAGTTAATATCTTTCCTAACAACCATTAAAAATATTTGGCAAAGCCAGCCATGGTGGTGCACACCTGGAATCCCACCACTAGGGAGGCTGAGGCAGGAGGAGTGCTGCAAATTCGAGACCAGCCTAGGCTACAAAGTGAGCTTTAGACCAGCCCAAACTACATATCGAGACCCTGTCTCAAACAAACAAACAAACAAACAAAAAAAGGCATACCATTTAAGATCACAACACGGACTACACGGGGACGCCAAGCACTCGGTAACGCCAGTAACCCACTGCTGTCACCTTTCCTGCAGATGTCCTCCTCTTACTGCAAGCCAGTACGCATGGTCCCACTCTGTTCTTCGTTCTGCCAGTTCTTTTAAGCTTAAATCTGCTTTGGAACCATTTTAAGTATCTCATGCACATGATGAAACGGCTCTAAAGAAAGTGAGTGTAGTCTAATTGCTGAAAAGGAAGCGAACCAGTGGGACCATCCCCAGAACAGTAAAGTCTCAGACTGGGGAGTCCAGGGTTGGCCTCTAGGTCAGACAAAGCCAGGGCTGGCGCATGGCTCAGAGCACGCTGAGGCGAGTTACAAACAGCGCTTTGAGAAAGTTTTTACCACAAAGCACTCGGCATCATCTCCACTAGAGGGTCTTAGCTGAAAAGGATGATTCCAACACTGGCTGCTCTAACAAATTAGTCTCTCACTGCTGCCTGCCACACGCATTTCTCCTCCCCTCAATGCTGAAATTAAAAGGTAAGAGGGAAATGCTGAAAAAGAGTCTTTACAGCACTCGGGCCACTTGAAACAACTTTTCACCAAAGGTCTATAATTGAATTATCAGGCTCTCCAAGTCAGTGCTGTATGACAGAAATAAAGGCCCCACTAAAGCAGGGTCTCCCGGCATTTCCACGTCTGGGGCAGGCAGGCGGGCAGGCGGGCGGGGCGGCACTGTAGCACACCCATTCACACTGCGGCCTGAGAGCCAGCGAATCACAAAGGGCAGATTACAGGGGACAGCGCCACTCCGTGGGGGGAGGGGCAGGCGTGAATGGATTGTAAATAATGTTACTAAAAAAGGAGCAGAAATATGGCAACCTCAAATAACCTTCCAGCCAGGAATTCCTCCCAAGAGACTGTTCCTTCTGGACTCTGCTTTCAAGTATGTGAGAAACATGCACACTTGACTGAATATCTGGGGGTATTCCTCTTCTGCTGGCCTAACTTGTTGCTCTCTTTTATTTATAACATTTATAAAAGTGCATTTAAAAAAACAGCCAAATGCTTTACTGAAACATATGGGAGGACAAATGGGTTAAAAAAACGTGATCGTCATTTCCGTGGCCAGGAGTCCAATGTCTCTCCTCCATCATCACTGCCACAGAGAGCTTATCCTGAGGGCAACTTAACAGCTGGATTGGCCAGCTGGCTTCCCGAAGGCCCCTTCCTGAACTCCTGCAGCGTTACTCAAGGTGCACAGTCTGACTCAGTGCTAGAATACTCTCAGGCAGGGATGCACACGCACATGGCTGCCTTTTTGCTGCTTGGAACCAAACCACCACCAAACTGATCATGCCTGGTGCCATGTTCCTCACTACCTACGTCCCCTCGTGAAAAGCATACTGGCTGACACTTCTGCTTGCTAACAGCCACGAGGCTTCTCTGGGGCCCTCAGGAAGCACAGCGTCACTGGAACGATGCTAACGGAGGACAGCGATCAGTCACCTTGCCTGAGAGAAATGGGAACTCACTACCCGACAGACATACATCAGCTGTAAGCATCTGCTCTCTGTCTCCTGCCCACCCCGCATCACGTGGAAAGTGCTGCTTCTCAGGTGCTTACAGGCAAGGAGAGTAGGAAAAGTGTGTGTGGGGGGCGGATAAACCCTAAAATCCATCAGCCTATAGCTATTTCTGATTTAATCTTTTGTCTATCAGGGGAAAAGCACCCTACAAAGCAACAATTTACTATTACAAGTACAGCTGTCCAATGTGTCACACCACGGGCAGTTCAAGCAGCAACCGCGCTCAGTCCTCAGGGAGCCACAGCTACAGTCGCATTTTATGTCTGGGTCACTGCTTTTTCCAAATGCAAGATTGAGAGCTACCATTAAAATGCAAAAAGTTAAAACAAAACAAAACAAAACAAAAACAAAACAATGCTTTTACCACTCCAGCGCAGTTTTCACACATGCAAGCAGTGAGAAACAATTTAAAAAACTTGATAAAATGCAAAGTCAGAGGAGCTCTGCGATTTTGTTTTTTAAAACTGAAACTTCTGGGCAGGAACCTGGACAGGGATTCCCATCTTCCTAGAGGAGCAGGAGGAGCAGGAGCTCCCAGGTGCAGTGGCACCACAGCCCCATCTGCCAAAGAATGCTGTGTTTACTCCGCCCATCACAATCCCTGCTCCTCTGTTCGCAAGTTTTGCAACCTTTTCCATTTTCCCTTGCTCTGGATGGGAGAGAGATACTGAGCAAGGCAGCAACAAGAACCTCACACCGAGAACACAGCTAAATGACCTCCGTCACTGAGCATTCTGTTGATAAGAATGAGTGGTCAATTACTTAGCAGTGCTAATGTTTTCAATGAGTTTGCAGCATTTTTTTTTTTTTGAGACAAACAGTATCTGCTCTACCTTGTAGGCTGAGGATGTCAACAAATAAAACACCAGAAGTGATATGCAAAAATGAAACCAGAAACAGCAAAATTAAAACTACCTGACAAGAGTTCTTAGAAAAATCATAATCAACAGCATGTGATTAAAGGCTTAAGACTCATTTTTGTTTACAATCCTGCAACTGGAGAGCTAAGTTTCAACCCCAGTTAAAACCATACAGTCAAGCTCATTATTGCAGGCAGCATGAAATTTGAATCCGGTGAAAGAACTCAGTTGTCACCTCACTTCCTACACGAAGACAGAAGGCACGAGAGAGGTGAAGAATCGGCTCAGCTCCCCTGGCCACCGTCACAGCATCAATGGAAAGACTTGCCTCTTCTGGCTGTTGGTCCATAGTCACATTTTCCCACACGCAGTTTATACTCCTGAATGACTGCCTGGGGTGACTGTATTTTGAAGTTGCTTTGCCTCCCGACAGTGTTCTGCTTGAAACTTTGCTGTAGATCTGAAGTATCTGACATAACAGCTTTCAAACACATTCTACAGGAAACACTGCGAACTGCCTGTCATAAAACCTCACTTACCACAAGATTTTAAAAAAACCAGTTAAAGAGTATTACAATGCGCCTCCATTTTTAGAGACTGAAGTAACCAATGTGCTCCGTTTTGAGATACGGGAACTGTTTGGTGCAGACCTCAGCATTTTGTTGAGTTAATAGCAAACTCGACTCCTGTCTGCATTTGAACTTTGGCCAGATCGCTCAAATGACATTTCAGAATGGCTCCTGTGGATAGCTTGCAGCAGCTAATCCGGCTTGCTGCGATTACCCACGCTGATCCCCCGCCCCGCTCTCCAGAGCTGCCTCCCTCCCCCGCAGTGAGCAGTGCAGCCCTCCAGGCCTGCTGGCAGGGCGGGACGACCGCCGGCAGGCGGAAAGAGGCCTGCACAAACTCTTCTCCACTCTCCTCCGCTCTGTGTAATGTTAACAAGCCCTAACCCACCTTCTGCGGGCTCATCCAGAGCTGGGCCCCCAGCCAAGCCCAGCCTCTGGAAGCCGCCCTGGAAAACTCACCCAGCGGAGCTTTCAGCTCCTGCGCAGAGGAAGCGCTGCTCTGGAGAGGCGTCCTGTTACCTTCCATTCACAGCATTCGGCTGTGCTCCAGTGCACACTTGCTACTGCAGGCTTGCATCATGATGTGGGTCTGCCCACCAACTCCAAATATGCTCCATGTTTGGGCTTATGTAACGTTTGCTACTACTGTAAAAAGCACTTGAATTACAAAGGTCCTGGCAGATCAACAGAAAACGGGGGTGGAGTCTAATTTCATCTAATATGGTCATACAAGGCGTCCTGGCCGGTGTAAATGAACCTTCCATTTGAAAGGCAATTTGCCTGAAGTGGAGGAGCCAGAATTTACAGATCTAACCTGGTAAAATGTGAATGACTCACACCCTAATTTTTCTCAATACCTTTAAAGTGGCACTGCTACCGCCAAGTAGATGAGAAAATTACACAATTAATTATAAACCTACATTTTAAGTCTCAGAAGATCTAGAAGTCTTAAGGATAAAATATCAGCAGCCTTTCTCTATATTTTATTTCCCCTGTACTATCTATGCTTACTAAACTTAAAGTCTGTTAGACATACTTCTTCTACATCTAGTAACACAAATCTTGATCCATTTTCTGTGCATCTTTTCAAAATATATATATCATTTCACATATTGCTGCTTCACCAAAATTTGGTGTTCCACCACTGGAAGACTAAAGCTGAGGATTTTCTATGCTTTTGATTCACAATTTTCTCTGAGTGGCTCCTTATAAAGTGTCTTGCTGGCCAGTCTCTTCCCACCCCAGGGCTATCACCCTGCCCACTGCAGGGTGAATTCTCCTCCTCCTGTCAACAGACAAATCTTACTAGAAAAACTGCCAGCTGATCTACGTTTGAATAATAATGAGTGGCTCAGATGCCTGACAGACCACAACACTTTTAAATGTGAAAAAAGAGAGGAGGGAAAGAGTACAGAATCCCATCAACCTACACAGAATATTTGCCAAAATCATGAATTATCGGCATGGAAATTATTTTACCTGGAAAGACATGGGAAATGGCACCCATCAGGCCAGACATAAATTCTAAATTGACTCTGACACAAAACAACAGTAGCTGCCCTGCTTGTTTCCACAGCAAGCACTTACTCCAACACGCCTGTGATGGTAAGACGCAGAAAGTACTGATCCTGTCTCCTAGATTTCTTTTTTCCTTCTTTTCTTTTCTTTTTTTTTTTTTTTGTCTTTTTGAGACAGGGTCTCGCTTTATAGTTCGGGCTGGCCTTGAACTCACTTTGTAGCCCAGGCTGGTCTCGAACTCACAAGGATCCTGCTGCCTCAGCCTCCCAAGTGCTGGGGTGACAGGCGTGCACCACCGCGCCCGGCCCATCTCCCAGATTGTTTACAGCCTCAGCCATGCACCCCTCAACTGCAGGGGCTCCTAGAAGAACACAAAGGGCGAGCCACCGACAGGTCTTAGGAGCACAGGCTGGGGATAGTTCTCCCCAATCTTTTCAAAAGTTAATTAGCAAAAATAAGGATTTCAGGTTAATTCAGGAAAAATGTCCTTTCTGCACAATCTGAATGTAACAGGTCTCAGTACTACTGTGTACTCCCCCAAGGGGCAGCTGAAGAGCCTCCGTGAAGTCATCAGGCACAACACGGAACAGGAATACAAGGGCCTTTCTCAGGCCAAACCCCAGCTCCACAGCCCTGCACTCATTCAGGCTGGCGCTGGGGTCTCTCCAGGTCTCCCAGCACACACGCCTGCCTCTGCTGCTCCCTTTCACACAGGCGAGGCACTAGTGAGCAGAGTCAGGAGAACCAGCCAATCCATGACAGTGTGGGGAAGAAAGTTCTGCAGTCCTGAGGAAAACCAGAGTGAACTTTAGCAAATGTTCTCAAACACTATAAATAAGTAACTACATGTAACTACATTTGATTTTATATATAAAAAAGGAGAAATAAATCAAACATTTTTAACATCTGCATCAGGAAAGGGATGAATGGTAGTGCAGACAAGGAAAATATAATTTCATACACTAAACATACACAGGGACAAAGACTGGAAATAAAGCAGCTCATACTAAAGTTTTAAATACTCAGACTTGCCTCTTTCAATGTCCTGAATAAAACATACAAATTGTTCTGCTGGGAAAGTATTATTTTTTTTAAATCATGTTAACATCCTATTCAAATAATGTTTATTTTGATACTATACCTAAAAATGATTGCTCATATTTAGGTGTAAGTGTAAGATGTGGTCATATTTCTTTTTTCCTACACAAATTATCATACTAAGAAGATTATAAACTAAAACATCACTGTAATAGAGTAACATCCATGTGCCTTGCAGACCAAAAGTCACACTGGCCGTAGTCTGAACGGCCGCACACAGCAGTCCTGCTCGGGTGCAGAGAGAACCCTGAAGAACTCTCACATGGTGAGCTCACTCGGCAGAGACTGCCGGGCAGTGAGGATCTGGGGAGAGGGGTGGGGTGCAGTCAGCTCGCAGCCTGCAGCCTGGCACTTCCCGGGGAGCAGCCAAAGGGGAAGAGACTTCAGGCTTCACCGGCAGCTGGCGTACGCTCCTCCTGCCTGGGGAGCAGGAGAGGTGAGGCGTGGCGTGCAATGCCTAGCGCATCTCTAATGCTCGGTAACTGTATCATGAGTGTAACCAAGGAAAACCCAGAGATGAAGGTATCACTTGAAGAGAAGGCAGAACCACAGTAAATCTGAAAGAGGTTCATTACAAAGACCAGTCGAATCCTCCACAGACCCCGGGATTCCCCAGCCCGAGCCCTGAGCAGCAGGAGGGCGTCACTGTTCCGCAGGGCGGCAAGCACGCTGCCGCAGCAGTGGAACGCTGTGTTCCCAGCACTGGTTGCAGCCAGTTCTCCATTTTACAGACACACCAGCCTCCACGAACCCCACTTCACTGTCGCAGCAGGCCAGGCAAGTTATAATTGGCCTTAATTGGCACTTACAGGAGCTTTAACATTCCTTACCTGCTGCCAAGGAGCACTTGAAAGGGGAAGAGAGTATTTTCAAACTTGGAAATACCAAGCAATTCATTCAGCTGAGGTCCTGGAAGCCTGCTGTCCAGAATCAGATTAGCTTCATCAAGAAATGTTGTGCTGTTATTATCCAGTGCATGTTAGGCACTCAGGATGGATTAGGAGAGGTGGGCGATGGAGTTTCAACGGGACAGTTCAGCTCAGAGCCACGCCGCGCCGGAGCCTCCCGTGGCAGCACCTGCGCTCTCGGCAGACGGCTCCTCAGTCCTCAGCCGCCCTTCATGTGTGCACAGCAGACAGACAAAATATGTCTGCGTGGCCTGGCTTATGTGGGCTTCGTGCGAACCCTGGTCTGACCTTAACCAAGTCATTCTTTGATAAAAAAAAATGAGCACTGTTAAAAGGCAACCAATTACACAACTGCAAAGAAGATGGTTAGGATCAGAAATAAGACCAGTCGTAGTTTCTCCTTGGACCCACGATGAATCTTACCCACAACTCTTATCCTGCAGGAGGCTCCAAATTGAGACAAGAATTCTGGCTCAAGAAAACTAGGTTTCTTCCCCAGTGTAAACGCCATACAGAATGAATTGCTTGTAATTGCTTATATGAATATTTTTTTAAAAATCACTCATTTTGGAATATTATCCAGTTTTAGAAGGCATGTGCTATACTGGTAGTCTTAAAAAAGTTTGTGCTTGTCTGAGAAATTTTCTTCAAAGTCAAATTAAAATTAACCATATGGGTGGCATAAGGAACACTGTAAGAGGCTTTAGAAAAATAAACAGAAGCTTACAAAAACGAATATAACAGCTACTTCTGGTGAGAAACTTTCCTACAGGGCTGGCGGAGGCACGCGGTGGGGACGCGCGGCTGCTTTGCTCACAGGAGACAGAAGGCAAGAACCGAAATGAATGTCCACGGAGCCCTGGCTGAGGACGCCGCAGTGCGGCCACGGAAGAGGGGGATTCCTGCCGGCCAGGGCGGGACGGTTCCCACGCGGAACCGCGGAGTAGACGCGCACCGGGAGCGTGCATGACAGGACCCATTTTTTGTAAAACTTTCACCAAAGGCCCCTACTAATAAAACTCACAACTGTCTGCGCCTCTGCAGTTAGGAGCACGAGAGAACTGCAGAAGGTACACGAAGTTCTGGGCCAACTCTGTGTGCGCGCGTGGGAGTGACATTTATGTACGTACACAAAACTGTGACTGTAGATATTTCACACACCGGTGCTAATCGAAACATCCACGAAGAAGCAGGTTTAATACCTTCTTATAACAAGCCCCTGCGGAGGGAGGTGAACAAAATCTAAGCAGCATGCAGTTCTGGGGCCGCGACAAGGCCTGCCACTCTGACTCCGCCACTCTCCGCGGCGTGGCCAGGCCCACGGAGCAGGCGGCACGGGAGGCGGCACGCGGGGCACCGGGCACGGCCAGACGGCGCCGCGCCCTCAGCTCACCACGACGCGTCACACCAGGGCTCCCAGCGATCTTCTCAAAACGCCGAGAAGGAGGGCGATGAAATGCACTGCATTCCAAAAAGTATTTCTGATTTGAAGAGAGCAAAAATTAAGAGCTCTATCTTGGGTAATTAGGGGCTTCCTGTTTGTATTAACTTATTTTAAATTGATATAATTTCTCTGATTTTTTCCAAACACAGTATTACTTTGAGGTTTGAGCACCGATTATTTCTTGAAAATAAAATGCAGAAGTAAACCTAAAGACTAAGATTTTTACACACACAACAAGGAATGAAAAGGAAACAGCTGAGGCCAGCCCTGCTCTCCTGCCCGTTTCCCGCCCGGAGCCCACGCAGGAGGCGGGAGCCATTCCGGCCAGGTGCAGGTGCCGCGGCATAACGCGCCCCCTTCTGGTCATGTGTGAGACCGCAGCCTGACAGCGCAGAGAGGAGGGCTGTGGGTCTCAGTCATCGCGCAAATTAATCCAGAGAAGCGACTGTCACGAAACACATTGTTCAGCAAGTATCACTGAAATACGGACTTTTATCCTGAGTATCCCCTTTAAAATCTGAAGCAATACAGTATTGTCTCCCTGGTGTAAGAAACTGAAAAAGTCTATATGATCCAAAATCTACAATAAATACTATGTAAGGGTAAAAAACTGCTCAAAGAGCAAAAGTAATTGGGAAGGGAAAAGGGGGAAGGGAAAAGGAAAAAGACATAAATCTGTATATATGTATATGTAAGATAACTAAAACGAACGTACTGCTGAATGTATTAGTTATTGAGAAAGAACGGTTACTACTCATGATTAGATCAATTTTACATGTCTATATCTGTTACTGTAAACAACCATTTTGAAGGTAACGATACGCAATATTGCAACCACTGTCAAGTTTCTATCATCCTGTTTTGTAAACCTATAATGTTACTGTTGTGCATTTGCTCTAGTCGTTTGTCTCTTGCTTTGTCTTTCTTATATGTGTCTTTTTTTCTCTTAAATAAAAAAAAGTTAAAAAAAATCTGAAGCACAGCCATTCTATAACAGTTTGTAATCTCTCTAGCACACAAGATAAAAATAACACTGGTGCACGTCAATTATGTATACATGTGTCAGTCTAAAAAATATTAATTTATTGTGTAACTCTTCACACAGAAAATCAATACGCTGACGTAAGGGACAGACACTCTAAAGAAGGAAGGTCTTTAAAAGCACTGCCTACAGAAACAGAGCACTACGCTGGCTGTGGTGGCACAGGCCTGAGGTCCCAGCACTCTCGGAGGCTGAGGCAAGAGTTAGTTTAAGCTCAGCCTGGTGACTCAGTAAGACCTTGTTGCAAAATTTTAAAAAAGGGGAGAGGGGGCCAGAGACGTAACTCAGTACAAAGACTGTAGGTTCAATCCCCAGTAGGAGGGGCTGGGGGTAGGAATAGAAATGCAACACTGAAAATCTCAATGTCCACTGATAAGAGAATTGGTTAAATTAATTAAGATACATTCATTTGCAGTCTTAAAAACCAAACCAACGGCCTAAGCTACATAGTGCGACCCTGCCTCAAAAAACCAGGGCCGGGAGTTTGGCGCAGCAGCTTGAGCACCTGTCTGGCAGGTGCGAGGCTGTGAGTTCAATCCCCGGTGCCACAAAAAAAAAAATAAAATAAAATAAAAATAAAAATAACAGCATTAATACACAGAGCATGCATTAATATGCAAACTATTTTAGATTATGAAGAAAGGAAATTTTTAACAAATTACTTTTCCACGTGTGAAGGGGAACTGCAGGTATATAATGCGTGCGCTGCCCAGAGTTCAAGGGCCATATATACCCAGGGCATACATACATCAGACTGGAACTCTGCCGTTGGCTTACTAGTTTATAATGTACAGCATGTTCTCACTTCATTAATGATAACAAGACAAGACACACTTTTTTAAGAATCAGAAAACGTTCCTGATGGAGTAAGGATGGACCGCAGGGCCTTACTCATGCTAGGCAAGTGCCTGCCCCAGAGCTACGGCCCCAGCATTCAATGAATTCTTGTTAACCAATGAGCTCATGCAAAGTCCCAGGAAAGTACACACATTCTCTTTTGTTTCATGGCTTTTATGACTAGATTGCTGCTCTGCTGAAAAACAAATAAAAAATAAAAAGAAAACATAACCCCCAAACTTGGCATTAGTGAAATAATTGTTTTTCTGCCCCTACAATTTTTAGAAAATGTCTAAAGACTGACTGTAACACATCGAGGCTTTTCATTCAGGTCAATTTACCGCACTAAAAATGTGTCCATAAACAAACCAACAGAACAATTTCCCATCTACAAGCT
Source organism: Dasyprocta punctata (assembly GCA_004363535.1). Classification (NCBI taxonomy): domain Eukaryota; kingdom Metazoa; phylum Chordata; class Mammalia; order Rodentia; family Dasyproctidae; genus Dasyprocta; species Dasyprocta punctata. The sequence goes on along the minus strand of RJWM01012401.1, from coordinate 41,124 downwards.
AAAGGAAATCCATCTGGCTGCTTGAGCCACAGCCCCGAGCGCCCTCCTCTCCCGCAGGGTGCCTGCCCGGCCACCCGCCAGCCCTGCTGGTTCTGCGCTTCCGGCACAGACTTCGAGTCTGCCCAGCCTCTCGGGCCTGGAGGCCGCATCCAGCCTGAGCGTTCTCTCCCCACCGCTCCCCTTACCTTACCCGGTGACAGCGGCAGCTGCCTCATCCCCCCTTCCAGGCCTGCCCACTGTGCCCCAGGGCAGCCACACACCAGAGGGTGACAGCTGCTGGCACGGAATCCCCCAGTGACTCCGCGAGGCCTTACTGCTAAGTCCTGACTCCCTTCATGGCTGGCAGGCTCGCCGTTTCTCCTGGCACTGGCTGCCTCCTCCAGCCTCACCCAGAAGCTGCCCTGCACTCCGCTCTCCCTGTCCCGGCCCTTCTGCCAAGCCCTCTCCCCTCGGGGTCTCTGGGAAGCACTCCTCCTCCTCCAGTTCTTCAGGCAGCAGGCGCTTGTCATCTGTGAACTCAAACACCATGAACTCCTCGCACAGGTTTTCTCTGACTACCCTTATCCAACCCAGAGGCTTGCCCAGCCATTCTTCCTCACGCTACAGCAAACATGTACCACTTCTGAAATAATCTTATTTCAGCCTATTTCATCTTCAACTCGCCACCCTCCCCCAGTCAGGATGCTAGCTGTATGAAATCAGAGACACTGACCTTTTCTGTGGCACGGAGAGAAATGCCTGGGATATAATAGGTACCCAACAGATATTTGCTAAATGCACAAATCACATCATGCTGATTTCTTTCTTTCCTTTTTTTTCTGGCAGTACACTAAACTGCCTGGGCTGGGCTCAAACCTCCTGCCTCAGCTTCCCAGACTGCTAGAATTACAGGCATGTACCATCAGACCCAGCTAGTTTAATTTCCTTTAAAGCAACTGCAAAGGCACATATGTTAATAAAAGGAAAAATCAATGCACTCTGTAACTAGAAATTGAAAATCTGCCCCTACAAATAATATGAGTAACATCTGTTTATAGTCACTTGTTTATTATACAACTAAGGGACACAGATAAAATTATATTAGCTGGGGAAAGAACAGTTCTTTATCTGGTGCCACTGGCTAATTTGAAAAATTTAATTAACACTACTCAACTTATCACAAAGAAAAAAATGAACTCACTGTATTCATTTCACATAGTATTTCTAAGTGACAAACTTTATGTCAAACCACCCATTTGGGATTTCCCTCAAGAATAAACTAAGTCACCAGGGATTTAGCTCAGTGGCCTAAGCACCTGCCTGGTAGGTGTGAGTTTGTGAGTTTGATCGCCGGTACCAAAAAAAAAAAATAATAATAATAAACCAAGCCCCCCCTGACACCGCCCCCCTTTCAGTGTGCCCGTGGCTGTGGGCTCGGTGCCTGGCTCACCCTCTGCCTGTGAAGGCCTGGCACAGGTCTCTCCAGCGAGAGGCTTCTGCTCACAGCCAGCTGCAGTCCACGCCGACCGCAGAGGTAAGTATGCTGACCACAGCTCTCAAGCAGCAACTCAGTGCACTTTGGTTCATCCCAGAACAGAACAAACTCTGGCTCAGGACAGTTACTATGCTTTAGGGTTCAAAAAAGTGCAATAGACCAAAGAGAAATTTGACTGTGCTAAATCCTATGTCTGTGTGCTGTCATGTCTTCAAAATGTTCTTTCTGATGTAACAGGTTCACAACGCTAACCCAGCTCCTCCAAGCAAACTTAGAAATGCTACCTGAGCTTGAGCATCTGCTGCGAATGATAGTTCTGCGACATGTGTAATTCATTATATCTTCTCTAGATTTTCTTTTAACTCCATCTGTCCTTTTTATACGAAGAGAAATAGGGATTAGTAACCAGAAAACATGGCCTGGTACCTTTTATCTGTGTGAATAAAATTTAGAGTTTTCATTTGTAAACTAGGAATAAAATCCATTTGTGAAGAACAAGAAATGAGATAATACATGCAAAAATGCTTTGTAAATCATCAAGTACCAGCCGGGTGTGGTGGCACACACCTTTAATCCCAGCACTCGGGAGGCTGAGGTAGGAGGAGCGTTCTAAGTTCGAGGCCGGCTTGGGTGACAATGCGAGCACAAGGCCGACCTGAGCTACATAGCGTGACCCTGCCTCAAAAAACTAGGGCTGAGAGTTTGGCTCAGCGGCTTAAGCGCCTGCCCTGGCAGGTGTGAGGTTGTGAGTTCGATCCCCAGTCCCGCAAAAAAAAAAAAAAAAAAAAAAAAAAAAAAAAAAAAAAAAAAAAAAAAAAAAAAAAAAAAAAAAAAAAAGAGAAAAAGAAAAAAAGAAAAAGAAAAAAAAATCATCAAGTACCATTAAAAGTTATCATTAGTTTGTGGACTTTCAAGTGAATGCCAACCCTAAAAAGATTATCACAGAACGTTTCAAAGTAGAAAAGGGTACATAAATATTTAGTCCCCAAACTTAACACAGTTGAAAGAAAAAAGGGAACGTTTTTAAAATCTAAAAGCTAAAGTGAAATAAAACAACTCATTCAGAAAATAACCTTGTTACTTCCCGTATCTAAGTCAATCAAATGGCAAAAGGAGAGGGGTTGTGTATTCCTTCCTAAATAGCAAAATCTCTGTTTTGTGATACAAAATAACATAATTTTATGGTGGCAATTGCTGGTCATAAACAGGTGAAATGCTGTCAGCAATGAGGACCAGTCCATCAGATCTCATAAAGTAAAATTTATTTTTTCACTAACATTCTTTGAAATCAATTAGCTTAAAAAAGTATGAGTTATTTCTCATGGATAATTTACTCATCCTTTGATGAAAAGGACATTTTAACAAATATAATTTATGCTGGCATCTAAAAGAATTCAAACCACTTTAATGCACATCAAGGAACATGAAGTCCAAGGCATGTGTGTGGCTGTTGGTTTTACAGGATTCAGAATATCTGCAAGTAGAGATAGCCGTAAGATCACAGCGGAACTTCTGTGAAAGTTACTTTCACCCAGCAATGAGAAGGCCAGGTTTCTGACCCCTCCACCTAGGAACAGAAATTGGAGAGGGGCAGAGACCTCACGGAGGTCTTGGCGACCCACTTACATGCCACTTAAGGAGGGCCAGCAGTGAGTCAATATAACAGCAACTGCTAAACAGCAGAGGGGCCTTATCTCCTGTGGTGCTTCTGCACACGGACCTGAGGTTCTAGAATTCTGCTTCCTAAGTCTGATATTTCTTAGGAGTAAGCCTGGTCTTCATTTAAACATCAAAAGGAAACTAAGTCCAATAGCTAAAGCTGATGTGTCCCAAAACATGTTGCTCCCCAACATTAATTATATTAAATTACAAGTGAAACTTATCCTTAACCCCTTTTCAAACCTCTCTCCTTTCTTGTGATGATACCATACTGTGTGTGGTAAGACTTGCTGTAACGACTTACGTACAACCACCAGTCTCCTAACAACACAAGCAGGCCTCAGGAACAGAGCCAGAGCGTGGAGAGAGAAATGGATCTTTACACTTACATCTTTTACAGTAAACGACACTATGATAAATAAACTCTTTATCATGGTGATAAGCTTTTCTTCTTTCTCTTCTTTTTCTTTTCTTTTTTTTTGAGACAGGATCTCCCTATGTAGTTCAGCCTTAGCCTTGAACTCACTAAGTAGCCCAGGCGGGCCTCAAACTCACAGTGATCCTCCTGCCTCAGCCTCCTGAGTGCTGGGATTACAGGCATGAACAACCACGTGTGAAACACTGATAAGCTTTTGTTTGTAAATGGGTTTATTTAAATAAAACTGGTTTGATTTTAAAAATGTGGAATTGTCAGAAAACTAAAGCTGTAACTTGACTAACTTTGGGAAAAGATGGGTGAGTCACACGCTACTACTGTGCCCTTGCTCGGAAACTGACCCAAAAGATTAACAAGTGGTGTTGCTCAGCCAATCTGCGATGAAACACTTCAACAGCTGACATTTGGGTAGGGTTTTAATTATCGAGATCCTAAGTGTGTTATCTGTCCAAGCTGAACTAACATCACTCATCTATTTCCTCTAAGTAAGATCACCCCTCCGTCAGCATAACAGACAGTGAAAACGAGAAAATCAGGGCACTCTGCATTCACAAACAGAGTGAAGCAGCAGAGCACAGGGCACAGCCAGTGTGCAGGCCAGCAGGCCCCCTGGAGGCTCTCGCAACATAGGGGCAGCCCAAAGGCTCCCACCACACTACCCCGCCTGCTCAGACCCAGAGCACAGGGCACGGCCAGTGTGCAGGCCAGCAGGCCCCCTGGAGGCTCTCGCAACATAGGGGCAGCCCAAAGGCTCCCACCACACTACCCCGCCTGCTCAGACCCAGAGCACAGGGCACGGCCAGTGTGCAGGCCAGCAGGCCCCTGGAGGCTCTCGCAACATAGGGGCAGCCCAAAGGCTCCCACCACACTACCCCGCCTGCTCAGACCCAGAGCACAGGGCACGGCCAGTGTGCAGGCCAGCAGGCCCCCTGGAGGCTCTCTCAACATAGGGGTAGCCCGAATGCTCCCACCACACTACCTCGGCCTGCTCAGACCCAGAGGAAATGTGCAAATGGAACCGCACAGTTTATGCTCTTCGGTAACACAGGATCAACACTAATTTACTTCAAAAGCATGGTGCGTCTTACCCATTCTTGAAGTTTTTAAAGCAATTAATATGGGCCCAGTGTAGCGGCCCACACCTATAATCCCAGCACTTCAGAGGTTGTGGCAGGAGGTGGCCATGAATTTGAGACCAGCCTGGGCTGCATAGTGAGTTCAAGGCCAGTCTGGACTACACAGTGAGACCCTATTTCAAAACACCAGAATAAATAGATAGATTAGTTAGATTAAAAAGCAATTAATGTGACAATGCTGATACATTATGCAAGGATTTAAAAACTAGTTTTTTAAAAATAGGGACCTCCTTTCCCACTATCACTGTAAGATGGAACCCTTCTGAGTCATGACTTGGGTCAGTCATCCTACCAGTCCCTCCACCGGAGTGGACAAGATCTGTGGTGAAAGCAATGGACTCCGGCCAGCTGTCCAGTCAGAATGCAGCAGGGGGCTGGGGTTCCAGCTCAGCGGCGTGAGCACCTGCCTGGCAAATGTGAGGTTGTGAGTTCTGTCCCGGTACCAAAAAAAAGAATACAGCAGGGGTCTCTCTCCCCAGGAGAACAGAATGGGGCACGTCTGCAGTGGGTCTTGGGAAGCTGCACACATAGACAGCGCTCTTGATTCAGACGTGCAGCATATTTTTTGGATCCACTGATTCCAATTATAGTTCTAAATCTGCAATTATCAGTAAGAAACATCTTGCTCTTAAAACACTGAGTAACCGAAGAGAAATATAAGGTGTGCTGGAGTATTTCAAAACATGAAAACAACACCAGGAAAACAGTGCTTAGTATGTAGATTCCAGAAAGCAAGCAAGCTGTACTAGGAACACAGACTGTGAAACCTGGAAATGCAGAGACGACACTACAGTCATTCACTATCACCAAGGAAATGGAAATTTGGTTAATCATTACTTCCCCAAAAGGTGGTTTGCTAGCAAAAAAAAAAAAAAAAAAGCATGTCCTCTGGTTCTGTGGACAATAAGCTGCTCACCAGGTCACAACAACCTTACCGCCAACATTAACTTACAAGCTGCACTACCACAGCGGTGTCCTCCCATCCTGGCGCAGGGGATTTAAAGGAACTTCGCTGGATTAGGTAGTAACCACTCATTTGTTCTAAAAGTCACAGATGAAAGCCAGTAACACTGGGATTCACAGAAGACTGTGCACACATTTTCACCAAAAAATAAGAAAACAGAATCCCTTCCTTGGCAGGGAGAAGTTCTTAATACAAACAATCCCTGACTTACACTATATCTCAACTAACCATTTGTTTACTTCATGATGAAACCAGTAGGAATTCAGCACAGACAGCAGAGAACTGTAAATCCTGAGCTGGGCCCATTTCCTGGCTGGAGACACGCCCGAGACCCCTCCCGCCACGCCGGCCGTTGAGGGAGCAGGGCTGGCCCATCAGCCTGACGGCCGACAACGGCTCCTGGCAGGCGGCACCGCACACCAAGAGGCTCGGGAGTTTAGACGGATTAAATGCAATTCTGACTCCTGGAATTTTCAAATGACAGTGGGCTTACGGGAACACAAAGTCAAGGAGCTTCTGAACCTTAATAGACTACAACAGCCACGTGAATTCTGACTTTAAATAATGTTTCATACTATTATTACCTACAGAAAACGAGAATGCAAGAAGGGCCCTTCTGAAATTTCCATCAAAAAAAGGGCACGTTTCCACAAAATACTCTTCCTTATTGCAACCAGTCCTCCAAAACAGAAGACACAGGGGCAGCACTGAGAATGGCTCTGGGCCCCGGGGGCCCTCCCCCTCTCCTTCCCCCCAGGGTGAGCAGGGTCACTCCAGGGTCTCGAGGTCCCTGCCTCCCCTTCATGCGGTGACTCACTGCCCCCCAGCCAGAGCATCCCACCGCTACGGCCCTGCAGTGGGTCCCCTCCCGCGCCCGCACAGAAGCCGGGTAAAGGCACTTGGTCCTCATCTTCCCATCAGTACCGCGCTCCTCTTCCATCGTTAATATTTCCCCTTACTACCAGTGGGGCCTCAGCCCCTCAGCCAGGGGTGCTGTCAGCCCACTGTGCTGGGGACTGACAGAAATACGATTTTAAGACACCTTGCCCACTTTCACGTGACATTCGAGAGGGAACCAAGACATCGGAAACCTCCACGAAAACGTGCAGTCAACACTGTGTCAAGTCCTCCACAAAGAGGCGGCAAAGGGTCTGTCTGCGAACAGAGTCCAGGAAGAAGTGACGCCTTCAAGTGTTCTCTCTCACACTTCCCTTCCAATGTGCTCCACGGGGCAGTCTGCCAAAGTACTAAGTCACAGCACTCTGGCTTTGAAAAATCAGCAACAGGTCTCCCCTGATTCTGACGGGCAACCAGGCCCGGGGCCCAAGGCTCAGCCACGTGGGCACTGGGCAGCACGTTTCCGTTTCCGTTTCCGACAGCCTGGAATTTCCTGCCTCTCAGCATACTCAGGTCACCCGGCTGCCACTCTGGGGCCACCAAATACGGTTTTTTAGCACACAAACTGCAGTCATAGGTGGCAGCCCTGTCTATTTCCATTAAAATGCTTCCCATTTTAGGGGATTACAGATCATTAGAAAAACATTCTCTACATTTTCTACAATGGACATATGGTCCGTGGTTAAAGATTGAGGAAAAGTATCTATGTCCATTTTAATGTTGAAATGCTAATATGAAGACTTTTCTCTAAGAACAGGCCTCTGAGATACGCATTGGGAAGTAATCTGTGTTCCGCCTCATTCTTGAGACCCTAGACTATTTTTTTTTTTTTTTTTTGCGGCACTGGGACCCTAGACTATTTTATGACTTCACACACCTTCCCTTCTAGAGCTATAGCTTCATCTATCTTCTGTTCCCTTATTTCCCATGTCTATTATATGCTAGGCTTTGTACTAAGGGTTTTAATGATGCTATGCCAGTTAACCCCCACTGGGAATCTATGAGGTTATTATCTTCCTTGCACCATAAAAAAGGAAACCAAGATAGGATAACTTGCTCAAGGTAAAAACAAACAAACAAACAAGAAAATGAAAACCTAACCTATAGTTCTTATAGGTTTAAATGTAAATCCAGTCTAGTCCAGCTTCGAAATCCTTAACTCCCAAATACTGGGCAACCCCCCACCACTAGCCGCTGACAATCGTAAGCAGAGATGGCAACTTATTCTTTCTTGTACTCACTCTGGGGCTTTCCCCAGGGACACATCCAGAAGCAGCTGCTCACAGAACCTTTTCATGATTAAAAATAAGACGTATTCCTTATTCTTTGGGGGTAAACACTGGGTTGTTGATTCTGATGATGTGACTCTTAAGACAACAGCAGTCCCCAGATAAACTCATGTGTCTTCACGCTATGCAGCGTCCCAGCTCTGCTGCCCCAAGCAAGACGACCATGGTCATCTCCTGCCTCTGCACTGCTTCTCCTCCCAAATCAGCCAGATGGAGCCATGTTGCTCCCTTACACGAAACCCTCCAACGCTCCACACTGCTCCTCACAGTGGCCTGGGAATGAGGCTCCTTCCCACCTCCTCTGGCTGGATTCTTGTAGTGCCTGCCTCCCTTTACTAAGCCCCAGGAGCTCGGCTTCCCAGCTCTGGTGCCGGCTCCTCCCGCTGCAGGAAAGGCTCTTACTCCAGATCACGGCCTGGGCTGTCCCTTCTCATTTAGGGCTCAGTTCCAGCGCTGCCCCCGAAAGGCTTTCCACCCCCTCCAGAAGAGTCCATTGTTACTGTGTTTCAGGCCACCACTTGTAAGAGCAATGAGGAAACAACTTGAAACTGTCAAAATCACATTTCCTTAGGGAGGGAAAAAGGCCATTCCTCTATGCCTCTACAGTATACATATAAATTAATTTTTAAAACCCACTGAAAGGAACAAGTCTGTAACTACACTGATAGAGAGATTTTATAAAACACACTTTCCCTAACTTCAGTTAAAAACCACAAAATGTGAATCACCTTTCAATAAATATTAGAGAATATTCAATGTCTGACAGGCATTAGCCCATTCTATAAATCAGAAAGCCTACTTCCTGTGAGGGGAGGTATTATGTCCTCCCTGGGCAATCAATGACCTTCAGTTTAATCCTGCTTTACTTTTTACCTTCTAATAATGGTTTTTAAATGGTTAAGCACTTACCATAATGTGATTGAAATGCCTGCGGTTTGACAACCTGATTACAGTCGTTACACACCACCAAGTAGAAGTCATCGTGGGCTGGGCAGAGACCAAAAATCGGCATGTCTGCAAAAAGAAACAACATCTCTCATTCACCTGGTCATGACTGAGAGATGAAATCAGGGAGAAGAGTAACTTTTCTCAAGAAGCCACCTTTCCATAGAGCACACGAGGATAAATATCACCCCAGTTCAAAAGCATCTGACGTGGCACACTGTGATTAGGAGGGAAATCAAATGAGGCCAACAGGAAGACTTTACAAAGCGTTAAAATAAAATGCACCAAAAATTATTATGGGGAGGGTGTCACAGACAAATCTATTATAATACAAAGAATGAAGACAGCTTTAGATGAACTCCATCAAAGCTTATGGGAAAGTAAGAATTCACGAAGCTGTACCGTCTAATGTTTTCAGTTAACTTTCCATTCTATTCCCATCATCTGGTCCCTGAGTCCTATGAGCCAGTTGAGAAAAGGGTCAGTTTTACCAGCATGAACCACAGAGGAAATTATTTTTAAACTTTTTTCTAGGGCACTACAACCCCTAGTCCTTTTGCTTGCATACTGATGGTACCATACAGGGGTTTCAAAGCCAGCTCAGCGTTTCACACACGAATCACAGGGCGGCTGCGAGTGAGGCACCAGATTAGACGTCAACATAAAATGTAAAAGTGAAACCGAACTATCTGTACACATGAAAACTGAAAGTAACTAAGTCCCAACATGCCCTGAACAATTATGTGCCACAACACAGAACCGGGCATGGTAGTGCAGGTCTATAAACCTAGCACTCTGGGGGCTGAGGCTGAGAACCATGTCTTAGCCCAGGGTGGGCACTGAGCAATTTAGTGAGACCCTCAAAATAAATAAATGAAATTGAGGAAACAGGGGTGGTAGTGCATGTCTATAATTCCAGTACTCAGAAAGCTGAGGCAGGAGGACTGCAGAATTCAAGATCAGTCTGGGCAATATACTGAGCTCCAGGCCAGCAAGAGCTGCATAGTGAGACCATGTCTCAAAAATAAATAAATAAATAAATAAATAAATAAATAAAAATAAAAAACAAAAACAAAACTCTAGGGAATAGAGCTAAAAACTTAAACTTTACATGTCAAAATTAGTGATTTTAAACAGATTTTTACACTACATGCACTATTTAGAATATCTGTAATAAACAGGTAGTACATCTCAATTCAACAAATGTTTCAGTAGATCACGTGTTTATTATTTATTTATTCATTCATTTATTTTTTGCTACTGGGAACCAAACTCTGCCTTGCATGCCAGGCAGGCAGGCACTGTGCTGCTGAGCTATATCCCGGCCCAAATGCCATATTTAAAGAAAGAGGGGGGAAAAAAAGACCCGAACAGTTGATTAGCATCTGATTTCTTTCACAAAGATTTCACTTCACTTTCTCCAACTTGGATGATCTTGATGGCTAAAAGAAAGAAGAGCCCTAAGAAGATGCCAGGTGATGATAATCTCCAAAATCTCAACTTACTGATCTAATACCTACACATGGGGACAGCTCAGACTTTCCCAAATGATTTCTGTTACACCAAGTTGTAGAGAGCTGCAAATTTCATAGACACGAGAACCAACATGACTCTGTGCTCTCATCTCGTCTTCTCCTAACCTCACCCTACATAGGTATCACTCTGCCACCCTCCGTCAAACAGACAACTGACTCACAGCAAGACAGGCTGTTCTGTCCATGGTCAACAGCCGGGATTCTACCTCGATGCATAATGATGGGCTGGCTCTGGTCCTCGCTGAGGAAAAGAGGAGCGATCTCGGGACAGTCCATGCAGACTGCAAGTCCAGCAGACCAGAACATCAGCGCTAAACACCTCTGACTGCACACAGTGATTAGATAATGCAGGAACTTCTAGCAGACTGCTTACTTATTGAGTAAGCTGAATTCTTCAACAAAGAATTAAGAGCCAATGTGCTACTTTCCTTGAAAGCATGCCCACACTGAGTTATATATAGGATGTGTGGGAGAAGGGGAAAGGTTATATTCCATGCAATGGTATAAAATAAGTCACTTTCCATGGCGACTGTTTTTTGACACACTTCATTCTCAAATATAAAAACTAAGAGTAATTTACACTAAGTACCATTATATCTCTGTATGAAATGTCTAAAAACTGCTCATAAGGAAAAATCCAAGACATAAAGTGGCATTACAGTTATAATTTACAGTTGTAAAGTATGCAGTGCTGTAAATACCCAGTAAGCAGTTGCATTAATGAAATAAACTCAAATTAGTTTTATTGAAGATTAGTTAAAAACCACTTTAAATACACGTTCTTCATTTAGTTTTAGTCCTCTACGACACGCTGGTTTGTGCAGTCTCTCACAGTATTCAATGAGAAGCCAGACTGTTTGAAATGCATCACTTTGTCAGACACCACACAGTTCTGGGGACTGGCTCTCTGCTCCCGAAACCAAGTGCACAGATCCTCTGAAGCAACAGAGGCCTGGATTTGCCGCAATTATGCTTACATAGAAAACTCTTTTTGGCTCTGACTCAGTTCCTCTGATACTTTTATAAGACTTACAGTAAAACTAAGAGGATACGGGACGCTCTGTAGGGGGCTAGGAATCTGCACTTCTGTAAACATTCCAGTTTCCTCAGTGACTTCAGGTCATTTGTAACTGATAACAAGTAACGATGAGAACCACAAGGACAACCAGTTGACATCTGAGAACACCACTTGCCAGGTCCTGTGCTAAGCATTCTTTATATGGTTTATCCCATTTCTTTCAGAGCTGATTTTTACTATTACCATGTATTAATTGTACAAATTAATGGGACCCGCTGTGAGGATCCAGCGTGTACAGGTCATGCACGCACCAGGTCAACCCTCCCTCCTAGCCTCTCCCCCTCCAGTGCCACAGCCATACCCCACCTATTCCTAACAGGAACCCTACAACACAATCCTCATTTTACTTCTGAAGAAATGAACCTAACAAGAAGGAAGCGCAGTCAGGACTCAGGCTTGTGTGACTTACAAGTTCAGTTCTTAACCTCTAATGAGGACATCCCATCCTCCTAAACAGTACAGGTACACATGTGCACACACACCGAGCGGCAGGAAACGTGGTACACTGAAGTCTAGCTCACGGTGCCCTAGGAAACTGAGTTTCTGGTATAAAAATCTAAAGCAACTGTAATTTTGGCTTTCTAAATTCTTCACTTTCAGATAACCTATTTGGAAGCAAGTTAGAAGATACAAAATAATTTAAAATGGCTTCTACAAAGAAAAAAAGTTCTATATCCTTTTTCTGTACTGGGACATTCCAGGGACCTTAGCAACAGGTACAGTGTGGAATATAGTGGCAACAAAAAGAGATGAGACCATTTGTGAAAGGGGCAGTATATATGGCTCTGAATATTTTTACAGCATGAATTCAAAACCGGCCCACTCACAGATTACCATATGACTTACTCAAATGCAGAAAAAGTTAGATATATATAGGAAAAAATGCCAACTTAGCAAAAAGTCATTACTAAACATAAAAGTTCGCAAAATGCAACTGAAATATAACTTAATTATGTATTGAAAATAATATTAAGTTTTAAAGGTGCACTGAAGTTCTATAGATGTGAAACTCAATTGGGTGAATGGACCTTTACTGCTGCGTAAGGCCTAACAGGATCTGGGCCAGTCTTACCTCCTAACAGGGGAGAGGCCGTGACGTGCTCTGGGAACCTGGCCGGCACACTGGGAAGGACTGGGTTTAAGCACATGGACACGTGAGCACATACATGCAGAAACCCCACAGTCCCAGGAGGAAGGACAGCCCCTGTGGGACACCAGACCTCCAGTGGTGGTGACTGTATTTAGTTAACGGTCTCTGTTTTGAAGACTGGGCTCACCAACAACAGAGCTTGGGTGTTGCAGCGAACCATATAACCTCTGGAGGGTCCTGAGTGCCTCTCTTCTCCCCCACACCCCAAACTTGTACACGCCAGTGACTCCTACGTTTCCATCTTCAGCCCGGACTATCCCCAAGCTCCATGCTACTCCCAAGCCCCAAATGCCTGCCAGACACTGCCATCTGGAAGCGTCACATACCCAACAGTGTCCAAGAGATCACTGCTGCTGACCCTGCCCTGCTCTTCCCCTCTCTGAGTGCACGGCACTATTCAGCCCTCAGTGGCACCTCTGACCTCTCCGACCCTCATCATATCCAGGCCACCCCAGGCTCACTCAGCGTCACGCTAGAATCCCTGTCTGCTTCTCTGCACTCCCTGAGCCTGACTGCTGGGCCTGACACCAGCACTCCTCCACGGACTGGGGAGACGTCTCCTAGGTGGTCTGCAACTCCCCCACAAGACGTCCAGAGTGATTACTTAAAAGCTGCTACCGGGTCCCATCACCAGGGGCGTCTCCAGGGGCGTGTGCCTTAGGACAGCCTCACGACGCAAAGCGCGCATCTGCTCCCTGTTCCCTGCTCCCGTCTCCTCGGTTCCCTTTGCTTCAGGCACACCCAGACCCAGGAATCTCCTGCCCGCCGGGGCGCTGCCTTTGCCCGGAACCTCCTCACGCACCAGGGCTTAGCTCGGCATCCGCTCCCCAGCGAGCAGCCAAGGGCCACGGGGATTGAAGCAACTGGCTCGAGAGCCGGCCACTCTCTCACTCTGACGTAAGACAGACGTGACCTTGTGCAAGTTCTATAACCTCTCTGAACCCCAGTTTCTTCGTGTGTCAAATGCTGACGATGACAGTGTGTCCTTCAGTGGGTGCTCCACAGGGTAGAAAAACGCAGTCTCAGAAGGGGAGGTGGCTCTCTGAAGGCGTACGCAACAGTCTCCCACGACCTGAGACAGAAGTCACGCACTACTGCATCGCACTGGCCAGGAAGCCAGTGTACACAGGCACGGAGGTTTCCTAAGGCAGACAAGTCCAGCCAAGGTCTGAACCCACATCTGCTGGACTCATGAACCCAGACAACTTCCGGTTCCTGAATCAGCCTCCTCCACACCAGGCCAGGCCTCCCAGGTCTCCTTCCGCAGAGCGGCTCCTCTTCCACTCTCCTCCACTCCCCTGCGGCCAGATCCACCTGCCGGTACAACAGAAAGCCGCTTTTCTACTTCAAGACCTTGCTGGCTTCAAAGTGGAGCTGGGCCCCTCACACCCTCTGGAAGTAAGGCCTACCCAGCATGCACGCTGGAGTCAGCGAGTCGCACAACTCCTAGAACTTGCCTTGTTGCCCCACAATCCTACCTTTGGGTCAGAACAGTTCTGTGCCATAGAAAACTCTTCCTTCTTTTCTTTCTGGAATTCCTGTCACTTGCCAAGAATTGGCCCCAAAGCCCTTTCTGCTGAGGTTCCTGCTTACACCTCCATTATAGTCCTTCACATACTGATTTTTTTAAAAAGACTTTAAAAACATCTATTGAATCTGTGTGTGTGTGTGTGTGTGTGTGTGTGTGTGTGTTGTGCATCTCAATTTCTTTTTCTTTTTTTATGACGTTAGTGATACAGAACATGAGGTTCATTCTGGGAAACTGGTACATAAGCTTAACATATCTTGCTCATTTTCAACCCCATTATCTCCCTTCCCATTCATGTAATGACTTATGAATGAAAATAAATAAAAACGTTTTCAGACTTATTTGGGAGAGAATACCTTGCCTGGCACAGCCCCAGGCCCTGAGAAGTAAACTCTTACCATCTTTGTGAAGTGACTGGCACCTAGAACTTTCTCTGTAGCTTCAACTTCCTGAGGATAAAACCCGAGACGCCTGAGCTGGCCGACAGGTCAGCCTGGCCTTGCCAGGACCTCTCTTCTTGCAGACCTGCCTGTGGCCGGCCACTTTCCCTGGCCCGGTCTTAGCCTCACCTCTGTCTCGGGAGACCTGGTTGAGTGGGGGCCCGCTCTGCAGTCTCAGCACAGTAACCTGGCCACACGCTATGGGCCCTATCTTACGGTGCACCCAGCTACGCGTGTGGTCTCCTCCCGGGAGATGACATGTCACATCTGTCTGGGTCTCCGCTCTCGTGACGGTGCCCAGTGGGGTCCCCACCCTGCCTGATAGAGAGCAGCAATGACTGAACGCTGAATATTACTTGATGGATAAAAACCGAAATATCAGGTTATGTCTCACGCCATCATGTCAGAAGGTCATGATCACCCCTTTAAGCCATTCAGTGACATATGGTCATCTGTTGAAACTGAGGGTACCATTCAGAGGACAGATGCTCAAGTTCAAGTCTCCTTAGACACGTGGTCCCACACCACGCAGTTTTGTGAACAATTCCCATGTTTCAGGGTCTGATTCTGAAAACTGCACGCTGGGACGCTGTTATTCATTTACTTATGTATTTTGGTTTTTTAAAACAGGATCTTACTATGTAGCCCTGGATGGCCTCAAACTCACTATGTGTAGCCCAGCCTGGTCTTGAACTCGAGGTGATCCTCCTGCCTCAGCCTCCCAAGTGCTGGGATCACAGGTGTGCACCATCACTCCCGTCAGAAACTGTTTGCTAGTATATTCAGTACAGTAGCAGAGATTAGTTTTATAGTCAGACTATTTGGATCAAATCCCTACTCTCCCTCTCCCAGGCTGGGTGACCACAGATTATGTATCTCTTTGAACCTGTCTCCATGTCTGTAAAACACAGGGAGCACTCAGTGCTGAGCACACAGCGAACAAGAAATGTCAGCTAAAGACCCAAAACCGCACGCATCGCACATGTGAGGAACGCTCAGGGCTCGCTCCTGCACGAACCTCACGGGACGCCGACGTGTATGCTGAGCAGCACTGACCACGGGGTAAAGTGGACTGCGCTCTCACAGGGACCAGCAAGGGAGACAAGTTAGGGCTCCCAGCACAGGGGCTGAGGGCTCTAGCCCGCACTTGGGAAGACCCCAAGCAAGGAAGCCACAGGGGTGAGGGTCACTCGGCGCAAGGTGGTCCCCACAGGCGGACACAAAAGTCAGGGTGATCCGGGAAACGCCTGCACCTGAACGCTGGGTCGAAGCCAGACTCCGGGAGCCTGCAGAGGGGATCGGAGGCAAAGCGGGGACGGGTGGGGCTCTGCAGCCTCCCCCCACCTCAGCGCCGCTCCGGGCGATGCCAAAGGAGCGGGGCAAAGAACGGAAGCACCCCGCTTCCTGCGGCAGGGCAGCAGAGTCGAGGGCGGCCACGTGCAGAGCACAGGTCTGCCACTGGCTGTGCTGTACAGACGGCTCCTCCGTACGGGGCAGTCAGAGCGCCGACCTCACAGGTCACTGGGGAGACGAACAGAACACACGCGGAAAGCTCGGACAGCGCTGGACACAGAAGCACCCTGCTAGTGTGAGCTTTTCCTGTCTTCCCCACATCACCCTGCAACTGTGAGCTGAAAGTGGCTGTGCTTCCTTGGCCTCGCCCCACTCCCCAGGCCTCACTTTGCTCCTCCCTCTCTTCAGTAGCCAGACTGATGCTTTAAAATCACAGATGGTCCAATTAAATGTGGTACAATTAACACACACGCACACACCCCACGGTTCGGCTCTTGGTGTAGTCAGAAAGAAAAGCAGGGCTGAGAAGGCCCCGTCCAATGCCAGCGACCCCAAGACACAGTGCTCCTCTAGTCCCCACTCAGGGATTCTGACCTCGACAGCAGCACCGACCTGACCGCTAGGCCTTGGCTAGTTCTGCCTGCTCTGCACACAAGGCTTTGCCTGGCTGGCTCCAGGCCTGGGCGTGGGTTTCCTTGAGGAAACGGTCCCTGATCCCCAGTTTAGGGAGGGCTGGCCGCTCCCTGGCTCTCTGCTTTGCCATGACGTCTGCTCCAGGAGGCGGCTCTCCACGGGGGGCTTCGAGAGCAGCCCTGGACTGAGACTGCCTGAGTCTGAATCCCAAGCCCATCACTCCCCAAGAGGGTGCAGAGCTACGACAGTGCCCAGCAGGACAGAGAGCACACCAGGCTGTCTCAAGTGTCTCCTACGCGGCTCCTCCAAACAGTGTCAGCAGATTCTCACCTCTCAAGTCAGAGCTCAGCCTTCAGCACCAAGTGCCCTAATCCGGAAGTGCCTGCTCAGATCCTCACAGCATCTCAGCGGCATCACTGCCCCTCACCCGGCGTGCATGCGGCCTGTGGCAGGGTGCGCGCTCCAAGGACGTGGTTACCTGGCTCTCACCTCTAGCATCTGAGAAATCCTGAGGATGACGGGGCCTCAGCTGACTGCTGCGCTGAGAGAATTCATACAGAACGCTCAGCTTCCAGCTGTCTGCACGCAGTGCGCAGAGTGAACACCAGCGCTCCATGAAGAATGGTGTTTATTGTTAACGTTACTGTTACTGTGCTTACTGACATAATCTCATACCTCAGTCAAAAACACCAGTCCTTCTGCTCTAAGGGCAGCCAGTGCCAGTCTACCAGGCATCTTCTGTGATTGACACAGATGCAGAAACCCGGTTTCCCCAGCTAGGAACAACATGAAGAGTGCGTGGCACTGGCTATTCATCTATCCTGATGGCTTTAAATATTCATCTTCTCATTGGTCAAAAGAAAAGAGGAACTAGAGTGGGAAAAAGGGGAAAGGATTGAAGAGAAAAGAAAAAAAATACAAGACAGTTATACTACTAGTTTCTCTTAGTTCACTAAAAAGCAAAGTTTGTGCTAATATCATTTGGAGAATTTTTTATGTCCATATCTTGTGCTCTGAGTAACTACTCTGAAGATGACAATATGTAATGTATTAACTATTGTTATTTGTCTATTTTGCTATTTTTTATAAAATAAAAAATAAATTATTAACTTTCTGTAAAGCATATTAAATGTAATATAACTAAAATTGTATTAGGTATACTCCATAACCGTGAATGAATCAAACTATAAATTGGTAGTGGGAAGGTAACATAAAAAAAAAATCTATAAACACTTGCAAACTAAACAACGTATTTCAAATAACCATTAAACAGAAAGTCACAAGAGAAATGTGCTGAAACTGAATGAAAAAAAAACACATAAAAATTTCTAGAAGTGCTTGCTTTAGCAGTACATGTCCTAAAAAAATTTTTTTGTAGGATGTAGCAAAAGCAGTGCTGAGAGGGAAATCTGTAGTACTACATGCTTATATTAAAGAGGAAAAGTTTCAGAGTAGTAACCTGATTTTATAATTTAAGAAAAAAAATCAAAGGAAAATCAATGAGACAAAAAAGCTAGTTCTTTGAAAAGATCAATAAAAATGACAAATTTCATGCAAGACTGTGCTTAGTCCAAGGATACAAGGAAGGCAAATCAATATTTCAAAACTAAACAATGTAACACATGATATTAACAGGTTACAGAAGAGAAACCATACATATCAACAGATGCAGAAAAGTGATGGAATTCAGTAACCACTCATGACAAAAGATGGGAGGGAGCTGGGAGGAAGGAGAGACAGGAGGGAAAAGGAAAGAAGTACAGAGAGAGAGGAAGGAGAGAAAAGATAACTAGACAGAGGACACCGATTTGATATTTATAAGAATACCTACAGCTAGCATACTTTATGGCAGATAAATGCTTTTTCTTCTAAGATCAGTGACAAGACAAGAATATCCACTCTTAACACAGCTACTGAGCATACACAGGAATTGAAGTTCTAGCTGGAGAAGTAAAGTTTAAAAAAAAAGAACAGCCAGGCATGGTGGCATATTCTTGGCATCCTCACATTTGGAAGGCTGAGGCAGGAGGACTGCCATGAGTTAAAGGACAACCTGGGTTACATAGTGAGGCCCTATTTCAAACAAACAAACAGACAGAGACAAACAAACCAAAGAAATAAAAAGAATACCAGGTGAAGGAAGAAATAAGCTTGTCTCTTTTTCCAGGTGACATCATGATTTATGTCAGAAAGTCCCTAAGGAATCTATGAAAAATTCTCCTGGCATTTGAGTATAGCAAGATCAGGACATAAGACCAACATGAAACTGTCTTGGCCAGGTACACCGGTGCAATCCTGTATTTGCAGTGCTTAGGAGGCTGAGGATCATTTGAGCCATGGCGTCCGAGGCCAGCCTGAGCAACAGAGAGACCCTGCCATCTCTGCGGTGGGTCGAATGTCCTTTGGTACACCAGCCATACACACAGGAAAGGGGATATGAGCTGGTGAGCCTTCGCCTGACATAGCACGTCAAGGTGTCTGCTTTCGGGTCGAGCTCAGCACAGTGCAGCAGCCCTGTGTCTGTGATGAATGCAGTGAATGGCAGATCTGTATCTTTCACAAGTACGGTAAAGGGGTGCCGTAAGATGTAATTAGCTCATATTAGCATAATCTCTAAACATTCCTACCGGAAACATGCCCCAGAAAGCTCAGGGACAAGCTAATAAAATGGACAGTGAGTGCCCTGAGTTTGGCTCAGGTTCCTGAGTCAGAAGGAAATGCTCTTTAGCTTCTTCTATCTTACCTGTCACAATAAAAAACAAGGCACACGTAATTTTGCATTCATCTTCAGAATAAGCCTCACTGCCTGAAGTATGGCTTAGGGGCCTGCAGCTCCGATACCACCTGGAACTGGCCACGCCCCATTCAGACCTACCAAGTCAGAACCTGCATTTGAACGGGACTCTGGTGATTTACATACACGACCGAGAAGCCTTCAAAACACAGCCTCATACAACTAGGAATAAAATTAGTATTATCAACTTGAAGGAATTATTCATTACCACAATAATTTACACTTTTTCCTATGTATCCACCTATCAAAGATATTCAGAGTATCTACTGTGTTCCACTGGCAAACCAGCTTTGCATTCTGAGATGAATCCCATTAAGTTATGGCATATAATCCTTTTTATACGTTGCTAGTATTCTGTTAAAGATTTGTGTGCCTGTATTCCAAGTGTGACCATTAGTCCTGATTAACCACCTTTGTTGGATTACGAAGTGTCTAGAAGATTAGTAAACAGCATGCCCAGGTGGTTTGTTATGGATATTGCCCTGGGAATGTGTGGATGGGTATGGGGGGGCTCTCGTCTCTCTCTCTCCGGTACTGGGCCCCTGCACTGCTTCCTCACTACCATGTTTCTGTCTTGAAACCAGCTGACCATGGACCGAACCCCAGAAACCACGAGCAAATCAAACCTCTTCTCCTTTGTGTTTTGGTATCAGGTATTGTGTCTCAGTAATGGGAAAGCAGACTAATACAGAAGAGATACTGGCCCCTTGGTTTTTGAGTTTTTGCAGTGTCTTCATCTAGGTTAGACATCAAGACAATTGGACTCATCGGATCAGCTGAGAAATGTTCTTTCCTTTTTTTTCTCTTTTTGTCTTTTTGAGACAGAGTTTCACTCTGCAGTTCAGGCTGGCTTTGAACTCACTTTGCAGCCAAGGTTGGCCTCAAACTTGCAGCAATCCTCCTGCCTCTGCCTCCCAAGTCCTGGGATTACAGGCATGCGCCACCACACCCAGATCCTTTTCAATTTTTCAGTAAAGTTCATGGAGGACTGATTAGCATGGAATCGTTACACATTTTTAAGAATTTACAGGTAAAGCCATTAGGGCTAGGATTTTCCTGATGAAAGGATTTAAAGTCACTAATTCAAATTACTTGTTACGGCTCTGGTAATATATTCATCTTATCTAGGTTATCTGATATGTTAGCAAAAGAGTGTTCACAGAACTCCAAGATAACTTTTTTTATTTCTGCAAGATCAGGGGTGATGTGACCATGTCTGATTTTTTTTTTTTTTTTTTTTTTTTTTGGAGACAGGATCTTGCTATGGAGCACAGGCTGGCCTCAAACCTGTGGTGATCCTCCCGTCTCAGCCTCCCAAGTGCTGGGATTACAGGCACGTGCCAGCATGCCAGACCATTTTTAATTTTCTTAATATGGGTAATGTCAAATCCAGTCAAAGATTTGCCCCTTTTATTGATGTCCAAGTAAAATTTTTGGTTTGATTTTTTTTCATTAGTTTTTCTATTCTTTGGTCATATATTTCTACCCTAACATTTTATTTTCGTCTTCCCGTCTGTTTTTGGTTTAGTTTACTTTTCTGTTTCTAGCTTCTTAAGATAAATGTCATGTTAATTTGAGCTTATTTTTTAATATAATTGTTTATAGATACAGATTTTCCCTTAAGCAACCACTACTTCAGTAGTATTCTGAGATGGTGTGCTTCATTTTTATTAATCTCAGAACATTTTCCAATTTCTTCTCTGATCAACCACTTATTTATGAATAAATAAGTTGTTGTTTCCACATACTTGTGAATTTCCCAACTTTTCCTCTGTTAATTTCCAATATTACACTGTAATTACAAACTATACTTTGTACTTACGACTTCATTCCTTTTACATTTATTGAGGCTTTATTATAGCTGGTGTGCACATAACAATGTTTTTACTATTGTCAGTTATGTCCAGGCAGTTTGTTATTCAAGTCCTCTACACTCTTGTTCATCTTTTGCCTAGTACCAATTCTTCAAAACAGAATGTTGAAATCCACAACTATGTTTAATTTCCCATTTCTCTTTCAGTGTGAGCTTCTGGCCTCCAGCACAGCACGGCTCTGCGGGAAGACACATGCTAGTTCTGCCGCGGGTGGTGGTGTGGCCTGTGTCCCAGCACTAGGAAGGCTGCGGTGGGCAGACTCTCGAGCCTGACCGGTGCAGACCAGCCTGATACCACGACATGGCCCCGTCTCAAAAAGCAGTGGGAAAAAAAGGTTCTTCTTTCTTCTGAATGGATTAATCCACTCAGGATTACATGGTATTCTTTATTTCTAATTACTTTTTATTATAAAGTTTATTTTGCTATTAGTATAGCTACTTTTGACTACTGGTTGCAAGGCAAAGCTTTTGTTTCCTTTAGTTGTCAATGTATTTCTGTCTTTTGAATCTCAAGCATATGTCTTACAGATAACATATATTGGACTATCCTTTAAAAAATAAACTATTTGGCCAATATCTGCCTTTCTAATTAACAGTTAGTCCATTTACATTTAATGTAATTTTTTTTTTTTTGACAGGGTCTCACTAAGCAGTTCAGGCTGACCTTTAAACTCCCTATGTAGCCAAGGTTGGCCTTGGATTTACAGTGATCCTCATGTCTCAGCCTCCCAAGTGCTAGCTAGGGTTACAGGCTACAGGTGTATGCCACCACACCCAGCTCCATTTAATATAATTAATTCATAAGGTAGGATTTCTGTCTGGAGTTTGTTATTTGTTTTCTGTGTGCATTACGTCTTTTTCTGTTCCTTTTTCTTATTACCACCTTCCTTTGTGCTAAGTTGTTATTTTTCTAATACACCATCTTAGTTTCTTTGTTTTTTCATTTTTATTAATTTTCTTAGTGCCTGTTCTACAGGTTACAATGAACACTTTAACCTCAAATAACCAAGTCTGAATTAAAAACAAGCTAATTTATGTAAGACCTGAAATTACAAAGCTATCAGAAAAAAATCTAAGAGAAATACTTCAAGTTATTAGTACAGTGGTACCTCAGTTTACAAACCTAACTCTTTCCACAATTCTGGTCACAAACCGAATTGGATGAGAACCGAATCAAGTTCAATGGATAGGTTCAAGGTGGGTCTTGTGGGGAAATTTGATTGGGTTCTGGTCCAATTTGGTTTGCGACCAGAATCACAGAAAGAATTAAATTCATGAACCATAGTACCACTGTATAGTGAATATTGTTTTGGGGAAGGGCCCCCAAACCTCAGGAATCCAAAGTTAAAACAGACAAATGAGATTATAGCAAACTAAGAGGTTTTCTGCACAGTGAAGAAAACAGGACGAGGAGGCAGAGAAAAGGGAACTGTTATACCCTGCTGGTGGGACTGAAAATTAGTACAGTCATTCTGAAAAGCAAGAACACAAGTTCCTCAAAAAGTGAAAAATAGCACCACCATAGATCCAGCCATCTACTGATGGGCACAGACTGAAAAGAAAGGAAACCAGTGGACCAGGAGACGTCTGACTGCACGTCTACTGCAGCCCTCCCCCAGCAGCCAAGACGTGGGGGCACGGCACCTGCAAGTCAGGCACACCCAATTAATTTTTCAATTTTTATATTTTATTACTGCATGTTCACAGGACATAGTAACATTTTTTCAGGTAAAGCTGGCACATATACACAATACATCTTAATTCTTTCTTCACCCCCTTCCCCTTCCCTCCTTCTCCCCCATCTCTTGGTTCCCTTCCATTTGCACAAGTTCTATCTCCCTATTTCCTATTATCTGTTATTTTGCTCCTTACATTTTGGTCTTCTCATAGAAGAGAAAATGACTTGTCTGTCTGATTCATTTCACTTAACATTATGGTCTCAAGGTGCATCCATTTTCCGACAAATGACTCAAGCTTACTGTCTTTATGGCAGAGTAATACTCCACTGTGTATAAATACCACATTTTCTTTATTCATTCACCTGCTGATGGATATATAGGCTGGTTCCAAGATTAAGCTGATAGGAACTGTGCTGCTATAAATATGAGTATGTATACACACATCACTGTAGTAAGGTGTCTGTACACTTTCAGGAATGGAATTTCTAGCTTTAGTTTTTTGAGAAATCTCCACGCTGATTTCCACAATGGTTGTACTAGTTTACAGTCCTACCAATAATGTAGAAGGGTTCCTTTTTACCCACATCCTTGTTACCATTTGTTATTATTAAGGTTTCTTGATGATAACTACTTTTTGGGGGATAAGACAGAATCTCAGTGTTGTTTTAATTTGCATTTCTCTAATGACTAGAGACGCTGAGTATTTTTTCATGTATTTATTTATTGGCCATTTGTACTCCTCAGAAGTGTTTATTCATTTCACTTGCACAATCTTTTTTGATTGGGACTTTAAATTCAGGGGCATCTAAGTTTTGTGAATTCTTTATATACTATAGATGTTAGTCTTCTGTCTGAGGAATAGCTGGCAAAAAGAATTTTTTTCTCCAGTTCATAGGTTGTCTTATTCTGTTGGCTGTTTCCTCTGCTGTGCAGAAGCTTTTTAATTTAATTCAGTTCCATTTGTTGACTTTTGCTACTATTTCCTGTACAACTAAGGTTCTGTTCAGAAAGTTCTTGCCTAAACCTGTCTTCAAGAGTTTTACCTATTTTATCTTTCAGCAGATTCAGTGTTTGTTTTAACATTCAGATCTTGATTCATTTTAACTTTAGTACGTGGTCAGAGATACGGATCTAGATTCAATTTTTTGCATGAGTGTGGTCAGTTTTCCCAGTACAATTGACTAAAGAGGCTATCTTTTCCTACAGTGAATGTCCTTGGTCCCTCTGTCAAAGGTTGGATAGCTGAATGTGCTTGTATTGTTTCTACATCCTCTCTTCTGTTCCACTGATCCTTGTATCTGTTTTTATGCCAGTACCATGCTATTTTTATCACTGTAGCTTTGTAATATAACTTTAAGTCCAAAATTGTGATGTCTCCTGCTTTGCTCTTGTTACCCAGGATTCCTCTTGCTATTCTGCTTTTTTTTTTTTTTTTGTGCTGGGGATCAAACTCATAACTTCATGTCTGCCAGGCTACTCTGCCTCTCTTAACCCCTAATCCTTGGTAGGAAGAACAAACATAGTCAAAAGGCCATCCTTCCAAAACTGCTACAGACTGAATGCAGTCCCAGTCAAAATACCAACATTCCTCACAGAACCAGAGAGAACAATCCTAAAACTCATATAGAACCAGAAAAACTTTTAAAATTTTGAGACAGGGTCTCACTGCGTTGCTCAGTTGCCAGGCTGGACTTGAATTAACAACCTCCCTTCCTCAGCCTCCTAGGGTGCTGGGGTTACACAGCCATGCACCGCCGTGCCCAGCTGTCACACTGAGTGAAGTCAGGCACAGACAAATGCACGTTCTCACTCATACACAGAACCTAAAAAGGTTTATTTCACAGAGGCAGAGGGTAAAATAGTGGTCACCAGGGGCTAGGAAGGGTACGGATAAGAGCAATAAAGGGAGATTGCATAATGGATTTTGAAAAAATCGTTGCTACAAGATTTCGTTAGACCTGAAATTTTAACACTTTTTAAAAATCCTTAATTCCAGGGATGCACAGAAGATTTGTTTACTTCATTTTGCGTATCTTGTCCTCTCCTTGTGGCTCCACATACTTTGCCTGCTTTTTGTTGAAAAGTGCCCAGTGTGAATAGCATGACACAGCAGGTGTGTACTCAGATCCACTTACTCATGCCTGGTGACGTGTCTGAACTAACTGTATGAAGTCCGTACTCATCATGCGTGGCCAGCCAAGTCCCTCCTTTAGTGCTGTACCTCTTAAGTCTTCCAGCCTTTTCTGAGGGGCAGACAGTACACGAGTGCGCTTTACCTTCACCTCCTGCTTGCGTAGCAGCTCCGTCAGCCCAGAGTGAGACGGAGCCCTCTGAGGGCTTTCATGGCGTAGGTACAGCCCTAGAGATGTGTGTGACTTTCTAGCCTCCCAAGAATGTGCTGGGACTCCTCAGAGCCCCAAGTGACATCTCAGTCCCCAGTGTTTTTATTTAGTTTTTTGGTCAGTCCTATTAGCTTCAACTGGTATTACCAGTTCAGGTACTATGATGTTAAACAACTACTACTGTTTGTGTGGACAAATATCCTTGGGACAGGGCACAGAATAAGGCCCAAGCTAGTCCAGGAACAGGCAAGTCCTCAGAATGGAGCTTTCTGAGGAACTACTTGACAGTTCAAACAGTGACAGTTCTCTGAGGACAGAGCTCTGGGGGGAGGGGCAGCAAACCGGTTCTGTCCTCTCTGGTAGCTGCTAGTCCGCTGGTTTTTAGTTATCGTAGTTGTGAGGCTGTTAGTTTTCAAAATTACTGTGGACTGGAGGACGAAGACTGAAACAAGGTCAATTAAAACACTACAGAGCTTTCTATATTTAACGATTCTGCCATTTTTCTTAAATAAATATGTAGTAGATCTTGCAGCCCTTCGGTGGATTTTCAGCATTCTGAGCACACTGATTTTGACAACTCTTCCCAGTGTTTTCACTAGTTTAAACGGAGGGGCAGACTGGCAGAGGTCTTTAGAAGTGCCGAGTAGAAACATCTTGAAGGAGCGTATCATCATCAGATCATTCACTGTTTTTCTTTTTTTTTTTTTTTTTTTTTGCGGCACCAGGGATTGAACTCACAACCTCGCACCTGCCAGGGCAGGCGCTTCAGCCACTGAGCCAAATTCCCAGCCCTGGTTTTTTTGAGGCAGGGTCGCACTATGTAGCTCAGGCCAGCCTTTGCGCTCGCGCTCGCGTTGTAGCCCAAGCTGGCCTCGAACTCACAACGCTCCTCCTACCTCAGGCTCCTGAGTGCTGGGATTAAAGGTGTGCGCCACCACACCTGGCTCATTCACTATTTTTCTACTGTTGCTCAGTCTGCAGTGTGGAGAAGGAGATAAAGGTTCAAGTGGAAACAGGGAGGCCGATCGGGAGGCGTCTGCAGCAGCACAGGGGAGAGACCTGGGGAAGCCGGACTTGAGGATGCTCCCGAGATGGCACAGGAAGAATTCAGGGCCATTTAGGAGGAAGAGTTGACAGGACCTGGTCCTGGCCTGGATACGAGGGTGCTGAGTGGTGAGGAGAATGAAACCATTTTTCCCTTCCTGCAGAACAGGCTGGGTGGGTGGTGCCAGTTTCTGAGAAGACATCCTGGAAGACTGCCAGGTCTCAGAATGAAGAGGATACGTTTGGGATAGAGGCGGCTGAGACATTCACCCAGACACCAAAGAAGACAGCATTGTGAAGATTTTCCCCTCATTTTAAGCAAATGTCTTGTAAGTCAAGTTCTAAAACTTTATCCCTTTCATACTACAAACAAATCAGGACTTGAGAGCAAGCCATATATCCTGAGTGCCAGTAACGCAGTGCCAACCAGGAGTTAGGAATATCGCCCCTAGAATGATGGGAACTGTGCATAAATGTCTGGAACCACTCATTGCTTACACTCAAGTGAATTAGTTTTCCCCAAAGACAGCTCGATTTAAATAGAAGTTACAATAAAAATAAAGATAAATCTTTCCGGAGCCTAAAAAACTGTGTTGCACTCATACACATATGTCAATTTAATGTTCTCACTGATACTTGTGAAAACAACTCAAATCAATCAGATTCTTTCACTCCTCCACCCATTCCATAAATACTAGAGTGGCTCACAGTTACAGCACCAGACCCAGAGGGCGAAGGCTGGGAAAAGGCCAGTCTAGGTCCCCGAACCGGCTATTGTTCTTTCAGTTTACCACTGACTTCTCCGAATACTGAACCAAAATGTTTTAGTTCTGTATTCATTTTCTTATTTTATGCATGAAGCCTATTTGTACAGCTATTTTCTCTGGTCTGGAAGGGAGGACACTGTGAGGGAACACGGAAGCGGGGAAGGGGAATGTAAACAAACTGTTGGTTAACTAATTCTAATCTTAATCTCTTTTAATATTACACAGTAGTTTCTAAAATCTTTTTCCTGTTGAAACAGATCAGGTGCTGTTTATTACCACTAGGAAATACATAAACTCCAGGGTGCTCTGGCTGTTAGTTCATGAGCTCATTTCTTTTTCAGCTGGAAGGCCAGGCAGCACCGTGATGCACACCTGCAATGCCAGGACTCGGGGAGGCTGATGCAGGAGCTCGTGAGATCCAGCCCAGCCTGGGCAGTTCAGCAACTCAGGGAGCAAATGCCTCAAAAGATGGTTTAAAAAGGTTTGAGGATGCAGCTCAACGGGAAGGGCCTAGACTTGATTCACAGGATCACAGGAAGTAAAAATCAGGGCTGAGGACGGATCCGTAAAAAGGCCCTAGGTTAAATGACCAATACTGTCGGCCAAAACAAAACAAAACCCTAGAAGACCCAGTGGTGGGCAATAGTTTCTTAAGAAAGTTTTACTCATTCTCTTATCACAGTTTTATATCTTCAGACTTCATGATTTCATCCTTTGTCCTTGCAGAGTGAACGGTCAGCATACCTGAACAAGGTACTCAAAGCTCGCCTATCACAACCACAGGCAAACAGCTGCGGTTGGTCGATGCCACCCTGAGCGGCCGCGAGCCCAGCTGATGCCTCAAGTTAGACACCTTTTTCTCCCCGGATTTGTTTTGTTTTGTTTTGAGTGCTTCTAAAGGAAAAGGTCAGGCAAATGTTTAAAACACAATACAATAACAACAGCCGTGGTGTCAAACATTTATTGAGTGCTTAATGGGCCAGACAGCCGGCCAAGGGCTTTACAAGTTACCTTGCGCAATCCCCACAGCCCTGTGCCGCAGGTACACTTCTTAACCCCAGTTTACACAGGAGCAAACAGGCACGCAAAGATGAAGTCACCTGCTCAGGATCACACAGGTGGCAAGAGGTGGGGCCGGTGTGAAAGGTTAAACCTGGCCGACTGCAGCTGCTAGTTCCTAACCAGCGTGTCGCTAAACTATGTCACTGGTCACTAGCTTCATTCCTTCCTCCACTGAGTCCCACCTCCAAGTGACCAGCAAGAAACACAGCACTCGTCTTAAAGAACGGACAGCACGTCTTATATTCCTAAACTGTTTCCTGTAAGGCATTAGGCCGTGCACTGGAGACTATTATGCTGAATGAAATAAATCAGATGTGCGGCTTAGATACTGCATGGTTTCTCTTTTATGAGTAACCCAAAATGTAAACAAAGAGCAAAATAAAAGATAATAGGGAAAGAAAAGAGGGATGGAGGGAGGACAGGGGCAGCTGGGAGGGACAGGAAGGAGGAGGCACGGCGAACTAAGATGGGCACGGACTGACTCCTTGATGAATATAAGCATTACACACTGCAAATGTACTAATAAAAAAGATACCTGTCTATGCAAAACTATTCAAATAAGTTATTTTATACTGTGTCTGACCTAAACTGCACCCCTACCCTAATAAATCCCATTTACTCGAACGTGTGGCACATAAAAAAAAGACACAGGACATTTCAGCAAGGGGTAGGAGTGGAATCTTAGCACGCTCAACTGAGGCACAAAGTATTCAAGTGTTTTTAAGAAAAAGGAACGTAGCAACTCATCCCCTGCCGACACACGTATTCAACACAGCAGGAAGTACCTAAAAGCAACTGGCAGAGAGAACTTTATGTGCTGATACATGGAACTAGCAGACACTATCCCTCCCCCAACTTAGCCTTGGGACTCTTTTATTTTGGTGAACATATTTCTGTCCTCCCTCATTCCAGAAAAACAAGCCAACACACTGCCGTGTTCATGTCCGTGTTTATCAGGATGATACGGCCATATCTCCGCACACGGTTAATTAATCTGTGCCTGTCTTCTGGCCGCCTGCCTGTACAACCACACAGCAAAAACAAGCACGCTGGGCTAGAGAGGAACAATGTCACTCTTCCTCGTGAAATCTGTTATCAGGCTGGTGGTCTTTCTCTAAATGGGTTCGAGTTGTAGAACACTTACACATCAGAGTACAGTAACTGAGAAAGTGGTAACGTTTCTACCTTTTATCATGCATATTTAACAATGAATTAACAAGGTGGATCAGAGAACTGACCAACCAGCCAAATGCACAAAACACTGGCTGTGTAGAATCAAAGATCAAGAAAAATCAAACTCGATTCCAAAGACTTTCATTTCTTACATTATATTATCATCTAAGATTAATATATCAACAAATATTTTCCTACAGCCTACCAGAGTCAGTCCCTCAATTTCCTACACAAAATTGAGTGTGAGAAAGTCAAACAGGATCAAGGAGTCTCCACCTCAAATTACAACATTTCATCCCTAAGTCTGTCTTTGGGGATACATTTCTAGTACTTCGAAGGCAAACACAGGAATCCTGTGACAGTGTAAGCCCACCTAACATGCAACTGAGGTCACACCTCTGCACACATAATGGTTTTCATCTCTATTAAACTGTGGTCTCCATATTTAAGAGAGGATTCAGCTGGTTAGTGTTTACAGTTAGTTAAAATCATCCTTGAAAACTTCCTAGACAGAGGCCAACCAGGGAGGTCTCACACAGCCAGCTGTGTCACTGGTGCTAGAGCAGACGACTGCCTTCTGCCTGGAGGACCTAGACAGCTTATGTTTAGGGGCCTTACAGTACAGGAAAACAAAAAACTCACATAATTAAATAGCAGAATCACAGGAAAACACGACGCACGTGCTGAAGAGCAATCTGCAGGAACCGAGACCAAATAAAGGGAAAGCTCTCGACGCCCCTCAGCACAGCGCTCGCTGTGCTCCAGGTGAGGACAGAGTGTGGCTCAAACTTGGCCTCTGTGCAGCTGACATGCTGCCTGATTCACACCTCGTATTTCACGGGTGATTCAAGAGCGTTCGTATGCACTGAAAGACCGCTAGGATTAGCCACACTATTCTTCTCTTGCTCGTTAGTAGGTGGTATAACTCGCCCAAGTCCAAGCATTTAAGATGCAACTCCATCATATGAAGTTTAAGACACTTGCTTTTTATCGCCAACATCGGGACAGTAGTTCATGCTGCGTACTCATTTTTATAATAAGCAAAATGCAGTAGAACAGTTAAATAACTACTCAAACATGCTGCTGCAAGGGTGAAATGGTGAGTACTGAACAAAAAAGACTCGTGGTAATGCTGCTATCATGTGAGACTGTGGGTTGTTCTCAGCAATATAAAGATACAAAGTCAAGGATATTGTCACAGAAGTCGGAAAAGTGCAGGCTGTTCTGAAGCTTGAGGTTGCATGTCTGAGGTACTCAGGAGGCTGAGGCAGGAGGATGGTTGTGAGTTCAAGGTCAGCCTGGGCTACACAGGCAATTCAAGGGCAGCCTGAACTGCATACAGAGATCCTGTGTCTCAAAAAAATAAAAAGAGACTGGGGATGTAGTTCAGTGCAAAGGTGCTGGGGTTCATCCCCAATACCGGGTGAGGGAGGAGGAAGAGAAGAAAGAGGAGGAGGAGGAGGAGAAGGAGAAGAGGAGAAAGAAGAAAAAGAAAGAAAGAAAGAAAGAAAGAAGAAAGACAGAGAGAAAGAAAAGAGAACAAGGGGAGGAGAGGAGGGAGAGGGAGAAGGACAAAGAGGGAGACGGGAGAGCAAGGGAAGGCAGGAAGGATGGACGGAAGGAAGGAAGGAAGGAAGGACACTTCAAGTTTATAAGCCATTCTTATTCCCGACATACTGAAGCAAGAGAAAAACAGGCACCTTGGAAGCAAAGGCAGGGAGCAACAGCTACTGTGGCTCTCACAGGACCGAGAGCTGTGCGGGAACAGGGAGCTCATGCTGGGGAAGGAGGGTGTCCCCTGGGAGCCACCCAAGACATTCAGTCACTGCAGTACCACAGGAGTCCCCACTAGGTCCCCTTCCACGATGGACCGCGGTGGAGGAGGGGAGGCACTCTCGCAGCAGAAACACCGACACAGTCAGCCATTCACTCCGGCGTGGA
The DNA here is from genome assembly GCA_004363535.1 of Dasyprocta punctata. Classification (NCBI taxonomy): domain Eukaryota; kingdom Metazoa; phylum Chordata; class Mammalia; order Rodentia; family Dasyproctidae; genus Dasyprocta; species Dasyprocta punctata. Next base: position 9,992 of record RJWM01012401.1, on the reverse strand, counting down.
GTAGGCACCCACAACAGATCAGACATTGCCAAACACTTCCACAGGCCAGGTGTTAAGCTCAGGGCTTCACATACACTAAAGCTGTGGCTCTGAAGCAGACAGGAGCTTGCCCTCCTGGGAACACAGGCAATGCTTTGAGGCATTTCTGGTTGTACAGCTGAAATCCAGTGACAGAGACCAAATAGGCTACAGTCTTCCGCAACAAAAGAATTACCTGGCCCTAAATGTTAGCAGTGCTGAGATCAGGAAACCTGATGTTAATTAAAGCATCACCGCAAGGGTCCTATGTGGCAGACACCAGTTCAAATCATGCCTACTTTTTGAGGAAACTGAAACAGAACACTGTCCAATATCTTGCCTGAGGTCGGAGGGGTGTACAGGAATCCGAACGACAGCCTAGAGATCTGAGGTGCTGTGTACAATAAATACTAAGTTCTCGTGAATTTCTTGGCAATTACATGAACCCAGAGAGGAAGTATTTAAAAAAACTGAGTCATCAGGACATACTGCTCCTATCAGCCTCTCTCTGTCTCAGTTCCCATCCAGAATTATTCTCTTTCTGCCTCTCAAAGAGTGTCTCTTTCCCAGGGACCGTCTGTCTAGTCTTGGGCTCTGGAAAGAGGTGCCAACAGGACAACTGTCTCATTTCTGATTTCTCCACCTACTGCTCAGAGTGGTTCCTGTGAATACCAACAAAAACACCCTCTGCCCCAAGAACCCAGAAAACCAGGCGATTCTTCCTCTCCACGAATCCTCTTCCCACAAGCAACCAAATGCCAGCACACCAGGCACCAGAGGCCAGACGCAGGCACAGCCTCGGAGCAGGCAGGAGTAGGGAGGTCACAGGAGGGTGAGGCTGCCGCTGGCGGGAAGCATAAAAGAACAGGACGCAGTGGGGTGGCCTGCAGACCTCCCCAGTCCTGAAGGAATTAGTCTCTGGCCTCTCAGTACAAACATAGTGTTGGCAATTTGCTGCAGAGGAGTTACGGCAATTGATGATTTTGAAAACAAACAGCACATCAGTGGTATCCGAAGAACAGAATTCATGAATGAATCACCAAACACTGGGGGAGGGGGACTTATAGGCATGTCTTAAGATAAATGCAATACAAACTAATAAATAAAAAAACTGGGCACAGTGGTGCATGCCTGTAATCCCAGCACTCGGGAGGCTGAGGTAGGAGGATCACTGTAAGATTGAGCCCAGCCTGGGCTCCAAAGTGAGTTCAAGGCTGGCCTGAATTGCATAGTTAAACCCTGTCTCCAAAAGACAAAAATAAACAAATAAATAAAATAAAATAGAATAAGGAAAAAAATCAGCTAGCCATTCTCTCCACTAGGCACTCACAGCTAATGAGGCATAGACTTTATTATCCATTCAGCTGGAACCCCAGTGACCCCTCCGTGCACTCCATGAAAGGTCATCTATTAAACCGCTGTGCACAGGTTTACTTCGATAGCCAGGAAAGAACACCAGTTCACTGGGGAAGTGGAGAATATTACCACAGTCACAGGGAGATTTTATTTTTTTTTCTGTAAACAAAAAGTAGCTGAGACAACAATTGCTTAACATTCTATTCCTTATCATCCCCCAAATCCTGTTATGAGATGTACTGTTCAGTCATCATGGACTTTCTTGAAAGAACAAAACAGGTTTTGCCTTTGACACTGAGGTCAGGGCTTACCGAATAAATGAAGAATATCAGTGAGGTGGGGAAAGTTGTGTGGTAGACTTTATAAGGATTACAGGTGGATATCCTAGCTATCCTGATATCCTGAGACACAGAACATTATTATAGCCAGAAGTGGACAATTAATTCCTCCTTTAACAACACTGATTGTTTTCAAGGTCAAATTGCATTTTCAAATCACAGGGCTCTAAGTTTCAACAGGAAAAGAACTAATTTCAACAGACTCAGATCTGGGGAGAGGAAGGCACAGAAGTACCGGGTCCTGTGTGTTATCCTTCAGTAAGGAGAGACCCCCAGAGGAGGAAAATGTGCCCCAAGCCATCCTTTCGGTCACCTACAAAGACCTTTGTGAGACTGGATACCAGTAAAGTCTTCTGGGAGGGCACTGACCATCATCTCTTTATATATAAGCTTAACTTGCCCTAAACTTACTTAAAAAGCAAACAAAGATCTTGACAATACAAAGAAATTTATAGAAGTTTGTTACCTGTAGCATTGTTGGCAGAAGTACCAACACTGCCAATAGACTAAATCTCCATTCCTAAAGATCAAGTTTAAACACTGATAATATATCATAATGTAAAAGAGTATTCAGTAGTAAAATAAACAAATACACTAGCCACCACTAGCTGTGACAACATGGGAAGATGTCACTGTGGCTAAACACACACACACACACGTACACACACTCAAGGCTGCAGACCTAACTCTGGAGAGGCCAGAAGACTGTCTGGAAGAATTACACTAATGGAAGGGAGAGAATTTTCTTACTGCTGAAGTGGGGGTAAGACCAAACCAAACCAATCAATGAAGCTGGGGGTGAAAGAAAAGAAGCCGGGGAAGGGTACAATGCTTGCGAGGGAGAAGGAAGCGTCCTGTACTGGAGACACTTTTTTGGAGAGAAAAGCCAAGCAGTTGAGAAATTGTGTTTTACACAGCACAATGTCCACTAGCCACATGAAGTGATTTTAGTTTTTCCCTAAAAGCAAGCAGAATCAATGAAATCAGCTAAGCAAGAACAAGATACCGTTAGATGTGTATTTCAAAAAGATCAGCTGGGCGTGGTGGTGCACGCCTTTAATCCCAGCACTGGGGAGGCCGAGGTAGGAGGAGCGTTGTGAGTTCCAGGCCTGCTTGGGCTACAAGGCGAGCACAAGGCTGGCCTGAGCTACATAGTGCGACCCTGCCTCAAAAAACTAGGGCTAGGAGTTTGGCTCAGTGGTTTAAGCACTTTCCTGACAGGTGTGAGGTTGTGAGTTCAATCCCTGGTGCCAAAAAAAAAAAAAAAAAGATCACCTTGGGCTGGGGATTTAGCTCAGCTGCACAAGTGCCTGCCTGGCAGGCGCAAGGTTGTGAGTTCAACCCCCGGTACCAAAACAAACAAATAAAAGATCACCACAGCTGCAGCATCGTGTGCTGAAGTCTGTCCCTCATTTATCCTCAACTAGTGTGTAATTCCAAAACTTCCTGTAAAACTGAAAGGTTCTGCCTGTTGAAATGCGATATGCATGCACAGGTTACCGTAACGCTACAACAAAGACTGGTCACCTTCCTGAGCTGGCCCATTTCTGCCTCTTAACTGTTATATGGCCACATTACTATGCGTTTCCAGTGAAAATTACAGAAAATTCTGCTGTGAAAGCATCAACTAACCAAAACAAAACAATCTAGAAACCAAGCAAGAATATTTACAAATACAGTATTATTTGAACAACAAACCTGTTTTGACACAAATCAAGTAACAATGGAGACTTACAATGGAGACTTACAATGATTTTATAAAATGATTTATACAATGATTTTCAGGTCATGAAGGTCTTCAAAAATTTACTTAAAGGTATATTCTTTCTCTCTGGGAAACTGTATTTATGCAAATTCAGATAATATTTTTGCACAGTTTCCCACTGTTGAAATAATCCCAGCCTGAAACCATCTGATTTAAAAGCCCGTACATTAGTTCTTCATGTCTACTTCCACACTTCTTTCCTTCCACACTGGTTTATCATGGTTACAATTTACATGTCACCCATGTCCTCTACATGAGATTAGACATTAAATTACAGAAGGAGTTAACATGAATCTTTTCCTGAAGCAAGAATCAGAAGAGCGATGGGCACTGTCGAGAGAATGTAGGCAGACAAAGACCCTGAAGCCAGAAGAAACACAAGAGGACTGGAAACAACGAAACAAAGGAGGCAATAATGGACCCTCTCCAAAGAGAAGGCAAAAGGCAAGGAAAAGGGACATGGAGCAGACTCTCGGTGGCCTCCCAGGCCAGCGGGGTTGGCATGCTGTCTGTAGCAAATGGAAGTCCACGAGCACCTCTGATCTCAGGGGCTCGTCCTTCCTGCCACCTCGGTCAGAGGCAGACCCAGAGTGAGCATAGACTACATGTGCTGTTCACAGGTGCTGAGTACCAAACCTGGATGAAAGTTACAATTCTGGGTCATTTCTCCTCTGCTTTCTGTTGTGGGGAGAAATGTATATATAAGTTAGTACCGGCAAGACAGCAGTAGAAATAAGCTCGGATTGGTACTCGGTTGGCCACCAACTCCACCTTGACAGGGCCACCTCATCTAGCCCCACGATTCACTTCAGTTCTTTAGCAGCTTTCCTAGGCATGCATGCCAATCAATCACTAGCCATGTTTAACAAAATCAATGTAGCAGCCCTCACATCTCCCCCAGAGGCAGCCACCTGCGCAGTAACTTAAAGCAGGGCAAATATCCTTAAGCAACGTGTGGATGTTAGAACTCACCATTTTAAAAAAATGCATATACACACGCACACATACATACATGGGTGGGGCACTAAAAAATGCACACACACTTCAGGAAAAGCAAAGTAGTATGTTACCCTCTTACGGGGAACCCTAGGGGACATCTGTATCACAGAAAACCCAGTGCACCGCCGGCCCTTAGAGAAGTAACTGAAAATGCGTGAGCAGTGACCTCAGTGACCAAGAGCCTCAGCTCATCACACCAATAAAAGTCTGCAAGCTCGTGGTCACCACTCTGAGCACCTCTTGTAATTGCACAGGCCAAAAGTAACTCATATTAATTTCATGATGTCTCGATAAATTGAGAATTAAATTATTGATACAAGTTTTTCTTTTCCTGAACACTGTTTGAGGGGACTGTAGGGTGTGAAAAGCTCAGGAAGCTATTCCCATACCGCTTCCTTGCTCGGTCAGGCCCAGCCGTGGCCACAGTCTCCGAGAGAGCGCAGAGTGGCTTCGCACAGCGGGGGCCCCCCCAGCAAGTCACTTTCATCAGGCAAACGGGACTGGAGCGACGACGACAGACCGGACGTGTGCGGGGCCCTCCCTACTCGCTCCCTAGTTACCTTTTCATAAAACTGACAGCACTTAAAACTTTCCTGAGCGTTCGGGCATAAGAATAAAAATTTAGAGCTGAGCGTGGTGGCACATGCCTTTAATCCCAGCACTCGGGAGGCTGAGGTAGGAGAAGTGTTGTGAGTTCGAGACCAGCTTGGGCTACAACACGAGTGCAAGGCCGGCCTGAGCTACATAGTGCAACCCTGCCTCAAAAAACCAGGGCCGGGAGTTTGGCTCAGTGGCTTAAGCACCTATCTGGCAGGTGTGAGGCTGTGAGTTTAATCTCCAGTACCACAAAAAAAAAAAAAAAAAAGAATAAAAATTTGTTATCTGATCGAAGGAAAAGCTATCCTGAGCAGGGAGGAAAGATAGATTTTAGTGAAACCATGCACTGACTTCTCAAAGTCATCAGCACTATTGCAAAACTATTAATATATATATTAATATCTATCTCTCATGTAAAAAAAAACCCACATTATGTCCAATTTAGTCATAACTATGTCAAAATCCTGGATTCCCGCCAAGGGCTACTGAACAGCTAACTTTCCGTTACGGAGGGGTCTCAGGCACCTGCTGACAACATGCAGCGTGACCCCGACGTGTGCTGAGCCACGGGCAGGAAGCGGGACAGCACCGCGCCAGGAAGTGCACGCTGCGGGGCCGCGACACCTCTCAGAGGGCTGCACCAGCTGTGCCGCGTGCAGGGAAGGCTACGGTCCCTCGACGTGACCCCGCCAAGGAAAGAATCACATGGTAACACAGGGAGGAAAACCTTCGTCATCTGCCACTGCTGCCTGAACCTATCTCCCTTTGGAGTAGCACTGCCACAGGGGTAAGCAGAGGTGGGGATACGAGAACACAAGCGCAGGTTAATCTATTAACTACTTAATATCATCCTCGCATGGCTTCATGAGTGACAGTAAAAGAAAAGCCCGGCCAGGTATGTGACGCATGCCCATAATCCAGCTCCTTGGGTGGCTGAGGCAGGAAGATCACATGTTCAAGCTACCCTGGGCAACTTAATGAGACCCTGTCTCAAAATTTAAAAATAAATAAATAAATAAATAAATATGGCTGGGATATAGCTTGGTGGGGGACTGCATCTGGATTTGATCTGGAATACAGGGGAAAAAAACCTGGATTACAACGATCCCTGTGCATTATTATAAAAGGCTATATTCACTGTGTTGCTTGCTCTTCCCACTGAAGACACTGTTCCAAGTAATTAGTGTCCATGGTACTTGTTATGTATAAGAAATTTCTAACCATCTTCCTCGTTCTCAAGGAACTGTTAGGACTTGCTTTTGGGAGTTCTATGAATTATGCACACAGCGAGTTCTGAGTGAAACGTTTCATGGTCTCACATAACACAGAACCCCATCACAAAGTGCTAGTTAGGTCTAGAGGCCTGAAACAGTCTCATCGACTCTTCCCCAGAACTTCACTGCGGCTGCTCGTTCCTGAAGCACCAGCCACACAACCGCCTTGATTTTACGCTGCTCTCCAGACCCTGCTGGCCACACTTTTCCAGGCAAGTCCTATCACAAGTCCCCTCACAAACGGCAGCTCGGATGCAGGAAGAAGCCACGACAGCACCGACAGACCAGGGACCATCTGATTTGGGCGCAGCCAGACCACACACTACAGCTTTGCCCCTTATAAACCACGGCCTGGGCAAGTGAATGGCCGGCACCTCCATTCCGGCTCTGCAGGGAAGGGAAGCACCCACTTCGCAGGCGTGTGGCATGGGGCGAGGTGACCGCTCGGGACGGACACACGAATCACGCGCAAAGACGACAGCTGCTACTATTGTCACTAACAGTTACTTTGTTTTTTTGTTTTTTTTTTTTTTACTATGGTAAAATTGGTTTCGACCAATTATTTTCTGCTTATTTTTCAAATTCTTAATTATTTTTTAAACCATTTTCCTACTCAAATAAAATGGGTATTGCAATCCATATAGCTATCAGGATGTCATGCTTTTATAATTTTTAAATGCCATCTGTAAAAAGCCTATGTCTGTTTTTACTTCAGAATTACTAGTGAGGACCAAGAGAAAGGATCTTAGTGACATTTCTACAAAGACTTAACCAGGACTCAAGAAAAAAAGATTGTTTTATTTGCTACCCTGGCATAACTACTGCTATAATGAGAATATGATCCATGGATAGAACATAAACTCACACAGCATAGATTATTTTCAGCAACAGCCATCGGTTTTTAAGAAAACATCTACCAAACACAAGCTCTTTTGAAGAAATAGCCATCGCAGCTGCCAGTTAGCAATGAAAAGCTCATCAGACGTGAGGCTAAGACAAGAAGAGCAGAAACTGTAGCACATAAAATCTCCAGTACTCTCCAGTATAGCTGTTCATCAGAGTGGAGAGAAAAAGGCCTAGAAACAGGAATAAAGTGAAGAGAGAAAATAAATATCCTATTCAGAGACTGAAAAAAATGAGCAGAGTTTATCTTGGGAAAAAAACCCCAGTGATGTAAGAGAGGGATTCACACACTGTCATTTATTAGTACATAACCAGTTATTCCAAAACCAAAGCCGTTTCTCTCTTCACAGCATACTGTTACTCAATCAAATCCCAAAATACAAATAATTCGAAGGGCAAAATAAAAGATAAATGACAGGAAACAGGGAGGCAGCCTTTGTAGAGATGAGAAGATAACATGACAATGGAGGGAGACAGAAGACGAACGAGGGAAAGTAACAGGGACTGAGATGCAGCAAGTCTACGGATCAGTTCCCCAAGATGAGCGTAACCATTACGCACTGCAAAGACACCTGACGCAAAACAAAAAGGGCGCTCAAATCCTAGAAACAAAGACGGACGGTTCTCCTCACACTCGGGAGGCTGAGGCAGGAGGATCATTGCAAGTTCGAGACCAGCCTGGGCTACAAAGTGAGCTCAAGGCCAGCTTGAACTGCATAGTGAGACTGTCTCAAAAGGAGACAGAGAGACAGAGACAGAGACAGAGACAGACAGAGACAGAGACAGAGACAGAGACAGAGAGAGAGAAAAGACAGTACTTAGTTTCTAACCAACAAGGAGATGGAACATTAATACAGTGAATACAACCTACTTCCTGCAGTAAAGATTATTAGTGGGTGATCTACACTATTTTTCTCCTTCAGGACAATTTTGTAAATTCATCTAAGACCCATGTAACTTATTATAGCAATTCCTTTTCCCTGGTATTTATTCTCTAGATCTAACAATAATGAACATTTTATCAAAAACTGCTTTGTTTTGTATTGACACCACGTAATAATGAACAATTTTTATAAAGATTTTAAAAATACACACACACACTTTGTGTTTTTGGTACTGGGGATCAAACTCATGACCTCACACTTGCCAGGTGGGTGCTTGTGCCACTGAGCTAAACCCCTAGCCCCTCCCTACACACACACACACACACACACACTTTCAAAAGAAGCCACTTAGCTAGGCATGGTGGCTGACTCTTCTAATTCCAGCCCTCTGGGAGGCTGAGGCAAGAAGATCACAAATTCAAGTCCAGTCTGAGCAACTGAGCAACTTAGTGAGACCTTTGCTCAAAATCAAAATAAAGGATTAGAGGATGTGGTTTAATAAAAAGCCCCTGGGTTGAAAATAAAATGCACCTACGTTAAGTCTAACAGCATGAGGAGAAGCCAATAAGGAGAGGATGGAGACAGTAGAAGCAGCAGTTGCCCAGAGAGACCAGCAGCTGCAAGGGTCTGGAAGTGGGGGAATCCCAGTGTGCTAGAGGAACCAGAAGGGGGCCACTGTGCCACAAGCACGGCAGGCAAAGCAAAGCAGAGAAGGGGACGAGGCTGAGAGCCTGGCAGGGGCCAGACCAACGAGGCCCTCAGGCCCACAATAAAGGCCCTGTGTGGTGCCAACTCACGCCGTCAATCCAAGTGCTAACAGCACAGCCCAGCTGAGCCTCCGCACCAGGGTGGTTCCCCTCCCGACCCTCTTCTAATCCTTTAGCATCTGGCCTCTCTCACTGCGATACTCCCCATTCCAGCCCCCTGCCACTTCGCAGCCACAGCAGGCCCTTCTCCTCCCAGCCAGCCTTCTGATCTGCAGTTCTGACACTCCAACGGCTGACACCTTTGCATCCCACAAGTTTTGGCTCAGAAAACCCTCTCATACCCATTTTATATTTGTATTTTTGCAGTACTAGGGACTGAACCCAGAGCCTTCACAATGAACCACATTCCTGGCCCTTTGTATTCTGAGACTAAACTGCCTAGGCGGGACTGGAACCTGAGGGTCTGCCTGCCCCAGCCTTCAGGAGCACTGGGGTTACAGGCCTATGCCACCGGGCTGGGCTTCGCCACATTTTAAACAGCAATCCCACATTTTACCTTTCTCCTTTCACACTTACCACCTGTATAGGATACGCTATGTACCCCCAAGTCCTCATACTTTTGATGGGGCTGAGTCTGATGCTTGTGATCAGTTTGTTGTCTAGCACCAGGATTAATGACGTGACTGCTACACCTGCCCAGGGGTGGAGCTGAGATACAGTATAAGGGAAGGCGGGTCTTCCTCTTGCTTGCTTCCCGGCTTCCGCCCTCTCTCTCGCCAGCGCGGATTGCGGCTTGCAGCTTGTAGCCGCCATGAACTGTAGCCCCGTCATCCCATGCTGCCTTGGAGCCCACTTTATGAACTGAAACTCCCGAGAAACTGTAAGAATAAACCTTTCCTTCCCTAACTTTGGATGTCAGGTATTTTGTCTCAGCAACAAGCGAAAAGTAACCAAGACAGAATTTGGTACCAGGAGTGGGGTCGTTGCTGTGACTATTCCTGACCATGTGGTTCGAGAGCCTTTGGAAATGGCTTGCGGGGAAAGTTTGGAAAGGTTCGGAGATGCCGTCTACATGCATAGAGCTGGAACGGCTTAGGCTGTTTTGTATGGGAGATTCTGGTCAGAGCTCAGGAGACCAGAAGGCTGATAGA
>RJWM01012400.1:0-56682 GCA_004363535.1 Dasyprocta punctata | reverse complement strand
ATGAAACTAAAATCAAAATGGATAAAATGTATACACATTAATAGAGAAATAGTCTGCTTGAAGATAAAAAAGTAAAGTACATGAAAATGGAGGTGTAGCATAGTGTTTCTGAACAGAGTCACATTGTATGAAGATATATATATATATATATATATATATATATATATACACACATAATCAAAACAGTGAAAAGAGCCCACAGAACAGAAAAAAAAATTTTTTCTAGTTACTCCTCAGATGATTATTATCCTAATATCTAGAATACATAGTTTGTCAAAAATGTGTACACACATCAGGAAAAGATAAACTTGTATAAAATTCACGTTATCCTAATTTAACACTTGTAAACTTTTACCTCTGAGGATTCTAAAGGATGTCATATATCACAGAAAACCCATTACACTGCTGGTCCTTAGAGAAGAAATTGAAAACATTTGTGCAGAATGTCAATGCCTAAGATCACCCAAGCATTCATTTCCTGTATGAATAAATGCCTGGAAGCTAACAGCCACCACTTTGTGCGACTTTGTAATTTAGAGATCAAAAGTCACTTGCATGAATCTCATGATGTCTCAATAAATTTAGTACTAAAATATTTATACAAGGTTTGTTTCTTGAAGTGTGTGTGTGTGTGTGTGTGTGTATATATATATATATATGTATATTTTTGGCATACTCTGTATAAAGAACTCAAAAACAGAGCCACCACAATAAAAGACCCAATACAAAAGGGGTATTTTAAATGTTTGGCCAGGGAACCAGAGATTTGGCTCAATAGCACAAGTGCCTGCCTGGCAAGGGCAAGGTCCTGAGTTCAAGTCCCAGTATAAATAAATAAATAAATAAATATATAGACAGTTCTCGGAAGAAGAAATACAGATGGCCAAGAAGTAGATGAAAATAAAATTGAACATCTTTGGTCATTTGAGAAACGCAAACTGAAACAACACTGAGATTCAATCTCACTTCAGAAAGAATGGCTAAAAAATCAATAAATAAAACAATAAATGCTGGCAAGACTGGAGAGAAAAGAACCATTCTACATCGTTGATGGGAATGTGAACTTGTACAATCACTACGGAAATCAGTATGGAGAGCTTTCAAAAAACAAACAAACAAACAAGACCCAGTTGTTTCTCTTCTGAGTATTTTCTTCAAAGTTTTAAAGACATTGTATTAGATTGACATATCGTTTTACATTGATACATTCTGCCTCATGGTCATAGCAGCAGAAACGATAAGAGATAAAACTTAAAACGACCTATGTGACTAGCAACAGATGAATATATCAAGACAGTGTGCTAATAATACACAATGGAGTACTATTCTATTATAAAGAAGAAAAATTTGATTCATTTATGAGAAAATGGATGAACATTGAGATCGTAATTCTAAGCACAACAAATCAGACACACAAGTTTAAATATCCCATGGTATCTCTTATGTGAGAAACCCAAAGTATCAATAAATTAAGGAGAAATTCAAAAGATAATAGGAAATAGAAAGATCTTTTACCAAAGGGAAATATACCACGAGGTAGAAGGAGACACAAGACAGGAGAGGAAAAGGGGAAGAAAAAATAATTAGGTATTAAAAATCACTTATGTATATACATGTACCAGCTTCCCACAGTGAAAGTTTTTAATGTACACTGCAACATGCCCTAATAAAAATCAAAAGATACCATTTTCACTCCTCAGTTTAATTAATTTATTCATCATGTAGGAAATAATATAATGTGCATCCTTTGTACTAAAATAATAAGCATGCCATTAGCTGAGTATTCAAAAATAAATCATTGATGATAAAAATGGTGTAGTAGTAAAATAAAAATATTTTTCTTCTTTTTCTTTTTCAATGTGGAGCTTTTTAGTCACAATCCAGTGTGTTTAATCCTCCTCAATGTGAAAAAAAGTATTTCTAATTTTAAAATGTTACATAGTTCATAAGCAAACAACCACAGTTCTATATGTGCACCCATGTTTATAGCAACACAATTTGTAATAGCTAAATCTTGGAAACAGTTTAAATGCCCATTAGTCAAGGAATGGATAATTAAGACACGGTTTTATTTATATAATGGAGTACTGCTCAGCAATAAAAAAGGATAAATTGGAAGCTTTTATAGGTATATGGATGCAACTTGAGACCATAATCATAAGTGAAATAAATCAAACCCATATGTGCAAACATCATTTTGTCTCACTAGTGTGAGAAACTGGATGAGTAAATAAGATCCAAAATGTACAACAGATAATCTGAATTTGGGAAAAAGAACTCTTCAAAAAAATAAAAAGACAAACTATGATGAGGGAAAGAAGAAATGAAAAAGGGGGAAAAGAAAAAAATTATACAGAAGATAGTTAAGATAGTTATACACCTAGTATCTCTTACTTCATTGAAAATAAACGGTTCATGTTAATATCTCTTAGTTCATTGAAAGGAAAGGTTTGTGCTAATATTGTTTGGACAAGATGTCATACCTGTATCTTGTACTCTGAATAACTACTGCAAAGATAACCACGTGCAATGCATTAATTTCTGTTACTCTCCTACTAAACTGCTTTGAAACTCTGTTTCATTGTTATTTTCACTTTTTTTCCCGTTAAAAAATACTGATAGTGCATGAGAAAATTCCATATGTTACATAGATGTAAGTATTTTCTTTATTATTTATCAAATGTATATATGAAAAAGATGTAACTGGCACAAATTCATGTTTTTTCTGTTTTTTTTTTCTGGTATAAGGGGCTAAAATCAAAAGAAAAATAAGTGAATCTGATAAAACTTCTAAATACATTTTAAAAAAGCAATACATGTGTAAATTTACTCTAGGTCATAATACTATAAATGTTCATTTAGTTTGGTGTAGTGTACTGAGTCATATATGAATGATATTGACCGATACATATTATGGTATAAATACTGTATGAAGAACTTTGTAATGATGTACCAAATGTGTCTAAAGTTGTATTTTTGCAGGAAACTGAGTTGCTTGGTATCTTAATTAGATGAGAAAAGGGACAGAGCATGCTCTAATTTACAGCAATACTCTTTACATGAAAAATGTGAATCCTGCCCAATATAATTAGGCATATTCAGCAGTAGTTTTTTAAAAAACTATTTCAACTATGTGTAAAATAAAAACTAATAAACATAAATATCAACAAAGACAGATTTTGCTACAAGTAATACAGAAACATGAAAACTAATAGACATTTATATTTATCACCCAAGAATGTTTTCTTTTTTTAGCAAATTTAGAGAGATCATGAAAAACTGTTTTGCTATCACACTTTACTATGAGCAAGAAACCTAATTATAATATTGTCTCCTTTTCTATTTGAATGTGTCAGTTTTCGTATTATGACTTTCACACCTGTACTAGCTAAGATTAAACAGTCATGTCATCTGAGACCACCCTGCAATTAAACTGTGAAAATTAATTTCAATTTCACCTTTGTGCAGCCCCAAGCTGCTTTTCTATTATTCCCATAGCAGGATATCTGTGACTTTTACCTACCAAATGACTTACTGATTATAGAAAACACTCTAAATTGTTGTGGTGACATATTCTATGCCATGTTTCACTGTAACTTTAACAAACAAATTATATTTTTAATGAAAGTGTATTGTGGGTTGATTTTTCTAATTTCTCATTAATAAATATTTAACCCCAAATACCCAAATGATATTAAACTCTCAAAAGTAGTTTATGTAAATATACGTGGTACATTATATAATGAATTTACAAGACTTTTCCACAAGTTAGTATTGTAGAAAAAGTACTGTACAATGAATAAAAGAAAATTAGAAGTCTAAAAGAAGTCTAAAAATCTTGATTAGTGTTTGCAGTTTTATGGTACTCCATTAAGTGAAATGTCAAAACCAGGCAGCAACATTACAAGGAAACTGCACCCCAGATGAATGAGTTTGTGTGTGTGTATAGCAGGTATGTAAAAGTTTCATAAAATATTCACAATTAAAATCATCCAATTATTTAATGATGAAGTGTCATATCGAGTAGAGTCTCAGAACTACTATTTTAACTTTGAAAAACTTTGATACACCTTTTAGCAAAATAAATGGAAAAAGTAAACTTTCATATATACAGATAAATCACCTGATAGAATTTGTACAAATCAAATAAAAACCGTATCCTATTTTGTCCTAGAGTTAGAATAAGAAGAAACTCCATTAATTCCATAAAGTGAACTTAAATAAAAGAAAAATAACTAGAGCTAACAATATACTTAATAATAAAAATGATATCCTATAAAAATCAGAAATAAGACATGATGAAAATATCAATTGTTCTCTATTTCTGACCAACATAGTGTGAGTTAAAAAATAATGAGAGAGAGGGAGAGCGAGAGAGAGACAGGGAGACAGAGACAACTGCAGATTAAAATTAATCTCCTTTGATTTGAATGTATGATTAAATATATGGAGAATCCTAAGAGACTTCTAGCATCATGGTTAATGGATATAAGATCTTTTATGAGTTTAGCAAGTAGTAGTTGCTAGGTTAATGTGTAAAAACCAATTATATGTTTGATTGTGGTTTAATTTAATTTTGCCAACTTGTTTAGCTGCCAGGATAAAGGTTTTGCACGGCCTCAATGACATGGACTTCCAATTACCAAGGCTGACACGATTACAGCCACTGAGAAGTGCCCAATCTATCAACAGTGGAGACTAACATGAATCCCCAATCCGGCACAACTTCCAGAGATTATCAGTCTGTGACCTGGTGGCTAATTGATTATATTTAATGAAACACTTCCCTCATGGGAAGATCAGTGCTTTATCTTACTGTTATAGACCCTTATCTTGGGTATGAGTTTCCCTTCCATGAACATAATGCTTCTGCCAGGGCTGCCATTCTTGAACATACAGAATACTTCATTGACTGCCATGGCATTTCACACAAAATTGCTCCTGAGATGCTTTGCAGCCAAGAAATGTGGCAATGGTTCATGCTCAGGGAACTCACTTGTCTTACTATGTTCCCCACAATCCATAACCAGCTGGGTTGGCAGAAAGGTGGAATGTCATTTTGAAAATTAAACTATAGCACCAAATAGATGACAATACCTTCCCGACCTTGAGCAAGCTTCTCCAGAGGCTGTTTGCTCAACATTAGTATCCAGTATATGATACCATTTCTCCTGCCACCAGTATTCAAAGGCCCAGGAATTGATTAGTGAAAATGGAAATGGTACAATTCATCAGTGACCAACTGGCAAAACTTTTGCTTCCTGTTCCTATGACCTTAACGTTCTGCTGGTCTGGATGTCTTAATTTAGGAGGGGAAAGACTTCTACCAGAGGAACAACAATGATTCCATTGAACAGGGAGCAAAGGCTTCTCTCTGGTAATTTTGGGCTGTTGATACTTTTGAATTAACAGCATCCCCCCCCCCATAAGTATGGTATTGTAGGGGATGATTAATACAGACTACTAAGGGGAAAATGGTCTACTACTGTACATGGAGGGGAAAAAAAGAGTGTATTTGGAGTGCAGCAGACCCATTAGAGAATCTTCTAGTATTACCATGCCCCTTTACTAAAATCAGAGGGAAACTACAGCTCAACTGAGAAAGGAAGACAAATGGCCCAGACATTTCATGAATGAAGGCAGAGTACCAATGTAAAGAAGGTAAAGAACCAGACCCATGAGTTTACCTGTTGAAGGACACAAGAATACATAACATGTTGTAGAGGAAATAGTTATGAACACCGGTATAACCATGTGACAGGTTACAGAAATGAGATTATAATTTTCACAAGTATTTTTATCTTGCTTTCAATATGCTTATATATAATATGCATTTATTACACAAATATCTCTCTTTCTTTGTATTCCTATACCATGTAACATAACATTGGATGACTATATATTGGTACTTAAGTATTGTGAAATCTACATTATAAATAAGGTGTTAAAAGGAGAAGAATAAGTATCACCCAAAGAAAACTTTATCTTGTATTCTGGGAAAGGAATTTCTAGCATTTCTAGTAGGATACAAGATAGTTGTGTTATGTTAGCTGGAATTATTAACTTGCTTTACTCATTTAAATCTTAAGTGTGGCTGAAGGAGGGGTCTTTGGGTGTCAAATCAATTAATGATGGAATGTGGTGGGTTAGCTCAGTTGAGTGAACTCCATTAGCTTGAGCATTACCGAGGTGTTTAGTAAAGCACACTTCTGGGTGTGTCAGTACGGGTCACAGAGATCTCCTTACCTTAGTCACTATATCTGGTTCTTTGCTTATTCATCTCTGACACTTAACCTTTTCTGTTTTCTGGACAGCATAAACTGAGCAGTTCTGGTTCACCATGAGGTTTCCATGGAATGAGATAACCATGGACTTAATCCTTTAAAGAAATGAATCAAAATAAACATCTCCTCCTTTAACTTGAGGGTAACAGTTATTGTGTACCAGCAAAAGGGAGGTTGATTAAAACAGATACAAAAACTTGAAAATTTTAATGTTTAAAATATAAAAGTTACACACTATAAAATATTTAGGAATATTTTTAGTTATGTATGTGTAAGATCTATAAACAAAACAATACAAAATAATTCTGAGAGAATGTAACAAGTACCCAACAAACCAGAAGATACACCTTGATATCGAATTGAAAGATTTGGTAGTGAAAACACAGTATGTGCATTCCTTGCAATTGCATTAAAAATTCTAGAGAATTTACATTAAATTTAACAAAGTACTTTCAAAACAGGTATAAACATTCTAACCACATAATATAATAAATAAATTTTGAGAATGAAAGAATTACTTAGAGAAATTATGCTACCTACTTCACAGATACAGTATGAAACTCCAGTAATTATGTCTGCAATATTGGTATTAGGCTAGGCACATTAGTAGATCAATGTTAGCAAAAAAAGGGAGTCTAGAAAAAGACCCACACTTGTAAAGTTTGTTGTTATTAATTTTGAAGAAGTAATTTGACAAAAGAGTGTTACTGAAATAACTGGACATAGATTAAACAAATCTCGAATGATGTATGATATTTTGCACAAAAATTGATTTTTGACAGATCACAGATTTAAAAGCTAAAACTATAATGTCTGTAATGAAACA
Source organism: Dasyprocta punctata (assembly GCA_004363535.1). NCBI lineage: Eukaryota > Metazoa > Chordata > Mammalia > Rodentia > Dasyproctidae > Dasyprocta > Dasyprocta punctata. The sequence goes on along the minus strand of RJWM01012400.1, from coordinate 49,572 downwards.
CTGAAGAAAGTTTTGTGATGTCCTATTAGGAAATGATTATTTTTAACCAGTTCTAAAGGCATGAACATTTTTTTAACATAGTAAACATTAAACAAACATGTTTAAAAGTCAAGTCACAAAAAGTAAAGTCATCTGTTCCTTGAAAAGGACTTTTAAGAAACTGAAAAGGCAAAGACTTGTATTCAGAATATTTTTACTTTGAACATTTCAAAATAAAAGATCACTAATCTAGTTAAAAACTATCAAATGTTTTCAGTCACACGTGATTAGACAAAAGTTATATATATTATGCATGTATGTATGTGTATTGGTAAATATACATGTACACATAGCAACATTCAATACATAGGCAAAAAGAAGCTCAGAATCACTAGTCATTAGATGAATATGAATGAAAAGTATAATGAAATACCAAAATGGACCTATTAGGATAACGAAATAAAGATATGAGCAATATCAAATGTTGACATTACCATAGCATACTCCTCTGGAATGTAATTTGCAAGTTTCTTTTGGAATAAAGTACACGCTTTCCATATAACCTAGTAATCCCATTTCTAGACCTTTATTAAAAAAATAAAAATGTGTTCATAAAAGACATGGCTAAGAGGCTCATTAAATGAATGTATAAACGTTATATTCATGCAATTGAATATTCAATGAAAAGGAACAAACTATTAATAGGTGCAATTAAGGAATTAGCCACAAAAATTTTATTCATTTTTAGAAGCATGAAAAAAATAAGTGCATCTTAATGAATCAATTTGTGTGAAAACCCAAAACACACCAAACTGATCTACAGCAGTAAAAATGAGATCCCTAGTTTTCAAGGCCAAGGAACTGCTGAGGTAGCAAGTGGGAATCAGGGGCTGGCCTTGAATGAGTCACAGTGAATTATTTTGTTTACTGGGATTCTTTATACATTGGTTTGCTGGTGTTTGTTTGGGTATATAAATCTGTCACATATTCTTAAAATGAGATTTTTAGATGCAAAAATTTGAAAATAAATATATGTATAAATTCCAAAAGAATACTATACCTTAGTGGAGACTGTCAGAAGAATCCATTTCAAAACTATTTACTGACCAAATTTTTCTCATGCAGGAAGGAACTACAAAGACTAAAAGGCTAACAAGAATAAGCCAGGCGTGGTGGTGCACGCCTTTAATTCCAGCACTCAGGAGGCTGAGGTAGGAGAAGCATTGTGAGTTCGAGGCCGGCTTGGGCTACAACGCGAGCGCAAGGCCGGCCTGAGCTACATAGTGCGACCCTGCCTCAAAACACCAGGGCCGGGAGTTTGGCTCAGTGGCTTAAGCGCCTGCTCTGGCAGGCGTAAGGTTGTGAGTTCAATCCCCGGTAAAAAAAAAAAAAAAAAGGATAAATTATTGAAAGAAAATTGTTGCCACATACACAGTACTCTTATATTCACGGACCAAAGAGAAAATGGGAAGCAGAGAGATCTTCCTTTAAATGTAATATGAGGGACTATTTGGGAGGGCTGGCACATTAGGGGTTAGACATTATTATGGGTTGAATTCTGGTTTCCAAAAAATACACTGAACCTGAACACCAGGTACAGGTACTTAGCAATGTAATCTTAGTTGAATTCTTTGCAAATGTAATCAAGTTAAGATTGAGGTCATTAGTGTAGACTCAAATTCATTAGAATTGATTCCTTATCACAAGAGGAAGAGAGACACATAGATGCAGGAAAGAATGCCTTGAGTCAACACAGGCAGACTGAAGTGACCGGCCAAGTGACACCGTGTATTGCTAGGAAACCACCGTAACCTAGAGAAAGTCAGGGAAGGATTCTTCCCAACACCATGTCAGAGAGAGCATGGCCCTGTGTTCACCTTGATATCGGGATTTTAGTCTAAAACAGTGAGACAAGAAATTCTATTGTTTTAAGCCATTCAGTTTGTGACGCATTATTATATAAAACATGGGGAAAATGTAGTTACCCCTTTATTTATGAGGAATATGTTCTGAGTCCCCAGTGGCTGTGATCTTCTATGTATGTGTCTATGATACACTTTAATTTATAAATTAGGCAAGACACAGTTTAGCAGCAATAAGTTATAATAAAATGGAATAGTTATCACAATATACTGTAATAAAATTGGGCAACTATTGTCTCTCTCTTTCTCTGTCTTTCAAAAATGCTTGTATGTATTCAAACTTTCTTTGATGGTATGTGAGGATACAATTCCTATGTGAGGTAAGGTGAATAACGCAGATCTTAAACTACCACATAAGAGTTCATTGAACAGATACTGCTTGAATATCGCAATTGATAGCAAAGATGACCAGAATAAGCATATGAGAAAAGAATGATTTTTCAGTATTTGTCCAGAACAGAATATCCTGACCTCTTTTATGAAAGTACTCAACAAATAAGACCTTACCATCTCTCTGATTTTTCTTATTTTTACTGTCATCCCGCAGGAATCAGAAACACTGTCTAATGAGCAGTGAATGAGGAGAGTAAAGAATAATGATGCCAGCTATTTAATTTTTGAAAGACAGATGACCTGTCTGTCACCTGCACTAATTGGAGGAAAATGCTTACTGTTCCATTAAGTGTTGACTAACATGCCGGCCTGCGTGTGTGACTCAAAATCAAGGCAGTGTTTTCTGAGAAATTTAGCATGCATCATTAAGGATTTTGAAAAATCATATGTATGCACACATTTTAATTCAAGGCCAGAGGAAACACCTAAAATATCTTTAAAGGAAGATGATAGAATGCAAATAAAGTTTGAGCTATGATTTTAACATCTCAGATATTAAAATCAATATAAATGGAAGGCACCCACTCTACATCTGACTATGCATCACAGTGAGATAGAACGTGAAAATAGTATACAACATGGTGATGTCCAACCCCATCAGATACTCTTTCTGAAGAAATTTAAATAAAATAATCAAACCCAGTGCAACTGTGCACAGAGAAAAATAAACAAGACAGTGCAGAGGTTGAAAATTTAGTTGCACTTATTTGCAAGCTGAATGAGTAAAGAACAAGGAAGAGTGAAGAATGACATTTAGCATACCTGAAAATAATGGAATATCTCTGAATCTAGATAGAACAATTAGTAGCTTTAAAAAATTTTCCATGCAGTTTTGAACATTTGAATCTCTTTTGGGGCAATGCAGCTGTCCCTGCACTCTGAATAAGAAAGAATAATAATTACTACAGTGGAATTTGTGCTTTCTTACAAGGCTGTGTTTTTTTAGATATTGACTTTCATCACTACAGATGACCCCACCCCCAGAGATAGGTCCATTTTTATAACATAGTGCATAAAATATTTAACAATTTACTGATAACTGATTTTCTTAGGCACTTTCTCCATTGCTGGCACAAAATATATGACACTTGCAATTTAAGGAGAGGTTTACTTTGCCTCCCAGTTTGCAGAGGTTCTAGTCCATAGTTGGCTGGCTCCAAGACAGGGTAGCCAGGGAGAGCAGTATGGCAATGGTGCTCAAGGCATGGTGAACAGGAAGCAGAGAGTGTGTAGGGCGGAGTTAGGGAGATGGATGTATCCTTCCAGGTCACAACCCCAGTGTCTTCATCGGACCAAAACCTCACTTCCTAATATCAAGGCAGCCATGAGCCCCCATAACCCAATCACCTTCAAAAAGCCCCACTTACGAGTGCATAAGCCTCTGTGGAGATACATTCAATCAAAACTATCACATTGATGTATAATAAATATTATCTCTTTCTTTGCCCCAAAAACTCTCCACATATACACTTGCACATACAAAGACATATATGCAATTGTAGTGGCATTTCCACATATTGAGCAATGTTGATGGCTACATAATGTCAGCATTTTAGCATAGTTCCAATGAAAAGCTTGTATTTGATGGACATTATTTATTAATTAAATTGCATATATTTAAATATACAATGTGATGATATGAGATATGTACATGGCTATTTCTCAGTATATCATAGGGTTATAGTCCATTAAACAAATAAATTGAAAATATTGTAATTTAAAGACTCATTTAATACATCTACAGGACATCATGGCTTAGCAACACTGTACATCTTGGAATGCTGGGGGATTTTTTGACTGTAGTTACTCATCCCTGCCCCCCAATGGCCAGAGGCACAATAAACTATGTAGCAAAAATTCATTATGCTACATACTGAATAAATTAATTTAGTATGTAGTTCTGTAAAATAGGTCTTTAGACTCCTTATACCACATATATGCTACTTTGTACCTCTTGACCTGTATCTGCCCATTGCCCCCTCCCCACCATCGTGCTCTTTTGCTTTATTCTCATTCTTTGCGTAGTTGATTTTTAAATTTTGGTTTCTATATCAAAGTGGCATCATTCAATGTTTCTTCCTGCATCTGGCTCATATTATTTAACATAATCTTCCCCAGTTTTACCGGTGCTGTTGTAAATGATAATAAAATCATTTTTAAGGTGGAATCATGTTCCGTTTTCTGTAATGTGCACGTATTACAAAGCTTTTGCTTTCTTGCTTGTTTTCCCCTAACCATTCCTTAAAGAGTATTGAGGCTGTTTCCATATATGAGTTTTTATAAATAATTCTACAATAAAATGTATGTATAGAAGTTTATATAAGGCAGTTATTTCATTTTTCTTGAAGAAAAGAATATTGCTTGGTCATATGGAAATTCTATTTTAAACTTTTTAGGAATCTCCATACTATGAATTTTCTTATATATGAACAATTTTTCTTAGATATGTAAATATTTGTATATGTTGCAGTTTCCTAATTATTTCATTGAAGGCTTTTATAGAAATACTGCAAGAACTACATGTCTATCTCTAGATTATTCTCTTGGTACATGATCCTTGGGAATTACCTGGTAAACATTATTTATCTTTTATAACATATAATATACCTAATGAATGTGATGTCCAACCCCATCAGATACTCTTTCTGAAGAAATTTAAACAAAATAATCAAACCCAGTGCAACGCATTTGATCTGGTTTGATCAGAAAGATCCAGAAAGTTTAGTTCTGCTATTGTTGGTTTTTATGAGGAGACAGGACCTGAAAACGAGATGTGGCAGATGAAAAGAAAACAACAGAGCAACAAAGTTATGGGATTGGGGGCAGCAGCCTCTACGACTGAAGCAGTGATTGTAAGCTTACTAGGATTTACAAATACAGTAACATAAGATATTCAATCTAGTGACAAAATTGTATAGTCATGACATCTAAAAGTTCCTTCAATTTGAATGAACTTCCTATAGGTAAAAAAAAATTTAAATGAGTCAACTTGTAGCAAAATTTATAAATTTATAAATTCAAAATAATACAAATTGTGTCTATAATTCAAAAACTATATAAATGATATTGTCTTTAAAAATTGCACAAATTATAATCCATAACTGATATAATGATATAAGTTTGGGCTTCAGGATATTTTAAATCAAATAGTCCTTCTAAAACCAGACCATAATCAAATAGTCCTTCTAAAAATAGAACATATTTGTGTAAAATTAAGTGAATTCTTGTATTTCAGAGGCACATATATATACATAGAAATATACATGGATGTATGTGTAAATATCTATATATCTCTATATGCTAATCCATGGTATTGGTAAGTCCATTCTGAGCTGTGAGGCAGCCTCTGAGCCACTCCTTTCACTCTTCTGCTGTAATCTGCTTATCCAGCAGAAGAGCAAGTCTGGTCCATCTGAAAAGTGCTGTAAGAGCCTGGAACACATATACGATTCATGTGTGGGTTTGAACACTGATCTCATGAAAATAGAGATCCAAATGATAGTTACTAGAACTTAGGAAGGGTCTGGGTGACTCAGCTGGAAGGAGGATGTTCAACAGGTACACTTGATTAGGAGGAATAACTTCTGCTCTTCTATTGGAGTTTGTAAGCATTCTGCATTCAAAAGTAGAAATTAGAGATTTTGATGGCCTCTAGTACAGAGACTCAACAGATGTTTGAGGTTATGGATATGCTTATTGCACCAATTTTATTATTGCACATGGTGTACTGAGTGTGTGTATATACTGTACTTTCCATGAATATGTAGCATAAATATGTGTCAAAATTTAAAAAACAATTACCTAAATAGAATCACTCTAAAGACTTTCTTTATGTAACAAAAGTGTATTCAAAATAGAAATTTTGTTAGAATATTTAGAATAGCATCCTACCACATCTTTTTTGTCCATTCCTCAATCGAGGGACATTTACATTGTTGCCAAGATCTAGTTATTGTGAACTGGGCAGTGATAAACATAGGATGCTTTTAATTCTTTTGGGAAGATACACAGAAGGGGAAGAGCTGGGTCAAACGGGATCACTAATCCTAGCTTTTTGAGGAATCTCCACACTGACTTCCACAGTGGTTGCATGTCCTTGAAGTATTTTAAAATAATCCCTATGAAGGATTATTCATAGGACTCAGATATTTTAAGGACACATATTTTAAGCATTTATTATTATACACTCTTATTCAATTAGAACAGCCTAAATTATGTGGAATAAGTTAATGGAAATGAATTAATGAACACTCCTATCTTTCTAGTTTCTATGTGATGACTTTTCTTTTACTTAAGATGGAGCACGAACAAACTTTGTTTCCTAAGTCTTTATGCGGTGTGACTTTGCTGAAGGCAACAACTGGGGATACATTATGAGAGCAAATCCCTCTGAATTTCTTTGTGTGACTTAGAACTCCATCTCAGTGTCGTTCACTGGAACCTCACTCGTTATAAGTTTGTAATTCTTTTTTGACACTAAATCCAACTTCATTATTTCTTAATTTCCTTTAAGGGTACTGTCAGGATGCTGGGCACCGTATATTAACTTAACCCTGAAACTTGGTGATGTACTGCACATAAATACCTGATTCATAATCACTCATTAACTTATTTCTAGATCACTTGCGCCAATATCGTACTTACTAATCTCTAAGCGCTTATTCTTACAGTTCTACTTGAGTTTCACAAGAAACCTGTAGACAGACTAGGCTCAAGCTATGAAGAAATAGTCTAGAACATGCTGCCATGCATTAAGAGTTTATGTGTCATAAAAATAAAGATTGGGGAAGACCACTTGTAATGCTAAAATGAGGAGCTAATAAATGTGTATTTTAATTAGCTCAATTTAGCTATTCCAGAACATACACATTTTTCAAAATGATATGTTTTAGACACTATCTGTCTATAATTTTTGAGATATAAATAAGACATGGGGATGCATGTCTATAATCCCAGTACATGAGAAATTGAGGCAGGAGGATTGCTGTGAGTTCAAGTCCAGTCTGAACAACAGAGTGAGACTGTCTCAAAACAAAATGAAATGAAACAAAGAGAAAGACAGAAAGAAAGAAAGAAAAAAAGAAAGAAAGAAAGAAAGAAAGAAAGAAAGAAAGAAAGAAAGAAAGAAAGAAAAAAGAAAGAAAGAAGAGAAAATGTGAGATGTGTTATCAGACTGTAGAGGTATACATACTTCATGAGGCTGACAAAAACATCACCGTACTACAATTCATAATGGGGACAAAACTTAGAGCAATACCAAAATTTAAAATTAAAGTGTGGATTTGCAGAATAGAATGATGGAACAATTCTAATAAAAGCATCTGAGAGGAAGAAGAAAACAGAGAAAAGATGGTAAGAGAACACTGACTTAAGGATTTCCATCGTCACTGTATACTAGACATCATTGGGATAATGAACTTGCTTTCTTGAGGATGTCATCAACTACACAGATAGAATTTGAAAATAAGAACATAATTGCACTTCTAGAAAGCAGAAGACACTGAGAAACATGGAGTGGTGGGGCGAAGCTATGTGTACCTCAGATACCTAGGACAGAGTCATTGCTTTTCATGAGTGTGGCAGGGCCCCCAAGAAGTGTACGCAGCTCAGGTAGCTGACACACAGTGACTTGGCCTTCCCCTGAGATAATACAGAAACTTCCCCTCTTGCTCCCTGTGTAACCACCAAAGCATGATATTTTACTGAATATTAAACGTTCTTCCTGCTCTGGATCTTACCCTCCCATCAAATTCTCCATAAACATCTTGCTATGCAGGGTGTATAAATAAACACTCTGTAGTTGTTAGGCAGCCCTTTCTCCCTTCAGGAGGCCTGACCTCAGCTTTCTGCATCTTGACTCTTGGCTTCATCCTCCACCATCCTCGCTCCGGAGTTTCCAGAAGTGCACTGGATGCAGCAATGGAGGAGACAGTGGTTTCACAACTATCCCTGCCATTTTTGCCTTGCTCATAAATGAACTAATGGGGGGGGGGGTTGTGGCTCCTCTTGATGATAATTTAGGGAAATTTAGATTATCTGATACTAAATTAGACTCCAAACTATTATCACTAAAAGATTCCATTGTAAGTTCTAAATTGTATTTGTTTTATTCAGCCAGTATGTATTGAACATTTTAAAGGGTCTTTTATGTATTTTAATCAAAGACAATTGCATAGTAAAGCCAAGTAGAAGGAAGTCTAGTGATTATTGGTATATGTGGTTTGGATTTGGTTTTGAATGTTTTTCCTCTTCAGTATAGAATCTTTGCTCAGAAATTACAGGTAGTACAAAAATATGAAAAAGTTAAGATAATTTCATTCATATACAAAGTATCATTCATTTTTATCATGTTAAAGCAAAATGAATATTTAATTAAAATTCAAATATCCTCCCTTCCTCCCTCCCTTCCTTCTTCTGTCCCTTCCTTCCTTCCTTCCTTCTTTCCTTCCTTCCTTCCTTCCTTCCTTCTGCCGTTCCTTCCTTCCTTCCTCAGTGCTTTCTTTCTCTTTTTCACTTATTTTTAGAGAAGGTATTTTTTAAAAAAAGGTATTTTTAAAGTCTTGGTCTACAATTGGTCTAAGAATCTCCTTCAAAATATTTGAATTGTTGAAATAGTTTATATTTTGTTAGCAAAAAAACAAAAAAGAAAACTCACTACTATATCTAGATGTCTCATTCAAGTTTCATGCACTCATAGGCTGGTGCTTTTGAGGTGACTGGATCATGCAGGCACGATCCTCGTAAGTGTTTTGGTCCACTGATGAGTTTACAGTGAAACGTGATGTTGGGCAGTGAAGCTGGTTAGCAGTGGGTCGCTCGGCGTGTTCTGGAAGGGTCTGTCTTCCTCTTCTTCCTTGATCTCTTTCTGCTTCTTGCCAGCCTGCCATGAGCTCTTTACCCTCTGTGTTGCTCCCTTGCCATCCTGCTGGGCCTTAAGTCCACCTAGTTACGGTTTGAAATGGCTACAACCTGTGAGGGAAAAAAAATCTTTCCTCCTTAGAATCGTGATATCCAATATTGTGTATCATTGATGTGAAAGTAGCAAAGACACCTATAAAAACAAAAACTAAAAAACCTTCACACTAAATAAACAAATAACTACCCACTGAATTTTAAATACACTTTTATTTTTAATTTCCTGAACTAGATATAGTGGAAATAATCTTTCTAGACTTCCTTTAATTCCATTTTCTCTGTACTGATTTTTTATTTATTTTGTGGAGACTTGTTAACATTTTGAAAACAACAGAATGTGGACACGAATGACAGAAACATTAGGATAGCCTAAAGAAATTGATGACTTTTTTCTTTCTTACTTTATCCTTTTGCTCCATTCCCACACTGATTCCCATAGAGAATAGGTTGTCAAACTTTTTCCAGAAAAGAACAGGTAGTAAAGATAACAGCAATTTGGACCACAATTTGTGTGTCTTGAATTTCTTGACAATATTTAAAATGTAAAAATCATTCTTAATCCTTGAATCAACACAAAAACAGGGGCCACTGCTGACTTAAGGGCCATAGGTAATCAATCTCAGCTTGATTTAGAGGCCATACGTAATTAATCACAGTTTAAACATGAAAGTATTTAAGGCTGAGGTCTTTTAGCATATTAATGCTCTGATTGATTTTTGCCTGTCTTTTACACACTTCGGTTAATCAGTCCTGAGTACTCTACCCTTCTGACCATAACTATATCCTAACTTCACATGACTTTCCCTTTTGTACTCAAATTTGATTTACTTCCCAAAAGTGCACTTTAAAAGTTTTCATGAGCTAGAGATATAGTATGTACTTTCACTTTTTTAAGTGGAACAGCTGTGCTAAAATTTTTCTTATCATTCACACTTGAAGTAATAAAATAGGCTTCATTTATTAATAAATGTTTCATTTTAAAAAAAGGTTTTCATGACCCTATCTTTAAGCCATGTTAACCACATGACTATGCACTTACTATAGTTTTTGAATATTCATGTTATTATGTTTCAAAATTTCTGTGGCAAGTTTTGGGTAGATGTTTATCTCTCCAGTTAGGTGTTTCTAACTAAAGCCTAGATCCATGTGTTTTCTTCTTTCACATTCCTAAAATATAATCCAGGAGGGAACCAAGAGGAAGTACTTGTAATTCACCTGTGGTACTAATTAAACTAAATTTAATCTGAAACTATTGTGAGAAGCAGCATAACAAACATGTAACTTAGTGGTGCAGACATGTCCATTTTGATTAGAGTTTTCTTTCTTAAGGGTTGTGTAAACTTTGGGTTTAGTTTTCTACTGTATTAAATGCAAGTAGTCATACTTTCATTTGTAATGTGCTAGCTGGAATAGGTCAAAAGTGTATTTTTATTATTGTCACTAAATCTACATTTTATGCCTACACAAAAGGGATTTACATTTTAATTAGGATTTTTCAAAGACTTTGCTCAAATGAATTCTCAAATCCAGTATCATTATATGCAATATTTTTATCTGAACAACCTACTTACTCCCAATCTAAAAATTTAATTATTCTTGATTGTCCAAGGTATTAAACAACACTTACAATCGCATAGATTGTATACAAGTGACAGCTAAGCTTATTGTCAAACTTCATAAGGAATACATAACTGTAGAATCACATTGTAACTGAGAAATGTTGCTGAAGTAAAAATATAAGAGTTACTGAATTTGGAGAATTCTAAAAATTTGAAGAATCTTCCAATGTCTGCTGAACCACAATACACATATACCTAATCCTTGGGGAGTGCTGGTGATGAGAAGCTATAAAAGCCCAATATCTGGAAGAGTAAATTAGATTGGGTAAAGCTACAGGGTTCTCAAGTGTGTAGATGATGTAATTATTCCAGAAACAAACTTGATTGTATCTAATAACATAGAGTATTCATCATAGGATATTTTTGCCATTCGAGATCTTATAGCACAATAAAAATTCTTTTACAAACCCATCTAAATAAATTACATTAGAAGAAGATTTAGTAGTTGTTTAATTTGTCTCATAAAATAACCATAAATAAATATAATCTTACTTACTGGGGATAAAATGCCCACCACCAATTATAACATTTAATGTATTATAATGTAACCTCATGAAAAAGCAGTGTAATTACATTTAGGGACATGCTGAAATTTGCTTAGGGCTAGTTAAATTGAACTGTTAGCAAGTTTTACTTATTTTCCTTGTATTTTTAAACTGTGATTAAGAGGTTAATTGAAATATTTATAAGGTAATAAAATTGCTTCTCCATCAACTTACTGTTCTTATAAACACGGATAGATAATTGCGTTCCTTGGAGAATAAATTTTCAGGTTTGTTTTTAATATGCATTGACTAAATTTAAAGAGCATGGAAAACTTAAAAAGCATAAATGTGAAACAGTATTTTAATCTAATTGTTAATATATGGCTATTTCTTTTAAATAGAGAGAAGATTATTCTTACAGTCCAGGAGGTTGGTCTGCTATGTCTAAATAGTCTTAGTTTTGTAAGTTTCTGTTGGTATCCCTTGATTTTATGACAGAAATTCAGTTATGTCTGTTTTATTCAGCCTTCAAATATTCTCATATTCATTGATTTGTTTTAAACCTTTATCTAATTTTCAGAGATTTTGACAAAACTATTTAAGATTCTTCAGCTCATGGTCACCATTTTATGGCTTTATAATTTTTCTGTTTCCATGGTACATGTCCTCAGTTTTGTCAACAGCTAGCCTCTATCCATAGCATATCATCATCTGTGAGAAATATGACCTAGTTTTTATTAAAATATCTGGCTTTCCAAAATTTCAGTGAACTGTTACTCATCTCAACCACCAGGGTAAAAATTGCAAACTAATTCAGAATATGTATATTTGAATAATGGATCTACAATTTACTGACTAGATGGCACTGGATAGTATATTTAAAAGCTCATATTCTTTGTTCCTTCAACTTCAAGACAGGCATAAAATTAGTTATATTTAAATATGCAATGAGTTAATCTAACTAGTCCAAGTTCCACCTATTTTTATTATAAGCTTTGTTCTTCTATAGTTAGCTTCTCAGTGAAGGCTGCATATTCATTATCACTATCATTGTCAACCTGTCACTTCTTTATGCAGAAACACAAATCAACAGCTAAAACTACCATAGTGATCCGACACCTCAAAATGCACTCTAGATAAACATGTTGCCGATAAAAAAAGAAAGTATCTCTGTGATCTGAAAAGAGTCGGATATTAGTAAAACGAGTTACCAGTTATGAATAATACAATAGTTATTTCTTTACTTTCTCCACAGACACCTTTTATTTTGGCCACTTGATTTAAGGCATCACTAGTTCAGATAAATGGTTAGTTATGGTTACAGGTAAACAAGCTCTTGGCAAAAACTGATGTGAAACAGAACTGGCACTTAGACTGTTAGATATTAAAGCAAGATTTTTTCCTAGCAAAACCACACTAGAATCAGGTGATTCTATTTGGAAAGACTGAGCAAACCATTGTTGTATGAGCATATCTGGCCACATAAGATTGATTACCTGGAAGTTTTAATAAAATAGCTAAAAATTTGGGAATAAAGAATGTTGTGCCTCAATCATGATTAATTTTTTGATAAGAATCACATTCTAGATGATTGTCATTTTTTGCAAGGGCAATAAGTACATTCCATAATCCAAATTCATATTTTCATTTTTAATCTATAATCATGGGTCCCTGGGTAAAAAACTTAATACTGACAAATGCAGTGTTAAAATGTTGCAAACCATTTTTCAATATTGATAAAACAAAATCTTATATTCCTTGCCCTGGGATTTTGTTTTATGGTCCTGGTAAATTAGATTATTTGGGAAATACATTGGAGAGGCTTGCACTGAAAAAAGATAATCATTTCATTTCATGTAATCTTTTCATGATATACTAACAAAATTTCTGACATTATGATATGATCATTTCTAATTTATTTAAGTCACTGTTTTATCTCTCTAGGCTTTACAGATATGAAAATGGTATTGAAATAATCATAAACATATTAAAGATGCTAAATGATTCTTTTCAAAGCTTCTTTCCTTGGAACCTATTAAAATTCTTAAAAATACATCTTTCTGATTTGATAATTTGAAATATGACATTGATATGTCACATCCATTTAAGCTTTTTACTATACAAATTATGTACTTCCTGTGCTATTTTATTAGAAGCTATGAATAAAACTAAAAGTGAAAAGGAAAGAATTAGCAGGATTTATGTAGAATCTCTCTCTTAATAAAATTTTACCTTTCTTTTAAGGAATTATGATTTATTATTTTAACAGATTATGAATATGAATATTACCCATATAAAATTACATTTTAATGTCAGAAATTTTAAAGTTGTCACGAGTTTTACAACTGACATAGATACAAAATATTTGCTTCATTGCTACGTGTGAGTATGTACTCAGACAAATTGATTTAGAATGACATCATGAGCAAAATGTGAAAATGTTTTGCAATTTCTGGGTTTTAAGTACTGAAATTGTAGAAAATTATAGTCTCGCTTCCTAGTATATCATAGATATTTTAGTGCCACTTCTAATTTTAAAGTAGCATGAAATGATTAATATGCATTAAAAGGAAGTGGAAAGAGAGGCATCATTTTATTTTCAATTAATAGAAAACATGGCATTGTCTATTTTTAGTCTCCTAGCTATTCATCCATTCCCCATGGAAGCGAGTGGGCTGCCACATTCCTCATCAGCTTTCTTGCTGAAAGTGCTTTGCTTGTGCTGCCAAGCTCACCACACAATTTCTGTCTGGCATTGAAGCACTATCTTTTTCAGCCATGCAAGTCTGGGTTGTGTGATAAAGTTCAGTTATGGGCGGCCTTGCTGACTCTATGCTGTTATAGAAAGAATTCTGTCTTGCTACTGTATTGCATTTGGAAATTCTTCTGATGCTTGACTTTCTTCTGAAATTGTACTTACCATTCTAATGGTAGTTTCTTTAGTGTTTTAACTCACTGTGCTTTTTAAATATGCACTCAATATTTAATTCTAAACTTAAGAGTAGAGGAATTTACTGTCTACTGCAGAAAGTAAGTTTTACAGAAGATAAACCAATAAATACATACTTGATTAAATCAAGTGTATGTCATTTAAATATACAGATTTATACTTTCCAACCACTCTGGAAGTAGTTTGCCTTGTTGGTCTATTCATTTTAAATTCTATAAGGTCTACCATGATGATTTCAGCTGATTAATGGTATAGATTCTACCAAAACTATGAGAAATTAATGGAACTGTTGTGCTATCAACAACCATGTATGTAACGTAATTATAGGCATCATCTTGGAGTATTCATTTTGCAGTCACTTACATCCAATACCTATAATTATAAATACAAAAAATAATAATTTAATGTGTACACAAACTTAAAATATTGCAAAACGTGATAAAAATAAATAACAATTTAGTAAATTTTTGAATATTATTCAATGAAAAATCTCAAAACAATTTAAATCACAAAATTCTGCAGAATGTGATGTGAAGGATGATTAAGCATAAGATTTGTGGTTTATTCTGTATGTAAGATAAGAAAAACACTAAGAGCCTGCATAATAAGAAAACTGGGAAAGGGATTCTCCACATAGCCAGATTCTTATAAATGATTCAACCTCAAAATAAATAATTAAATAAATAGTTTATAATATTTCCTAGCCAGTGATCTATGTGTGCATTGCAACACGAAGTGAAAATTCAGTTTTATACATAAACTCTACACTAGCATTACACAGTACTCCAAGAGATTAAATTAAAGAAAGCATTGCTAGAAGTATGATCAGAAAGGAAAGTAAAAACACATAGTACACCATTTAAATGTTAGAGAGTTACAGTTGGAAAAGAAATAGAAAATATTATCTGACTCAAAAACTTCAAGTAATAAAATTATCAGGTAAAGAATACAAGCATGTTGAAAAATATTAAATAAGGTCAGTACTAAAATATAAGGGCTTCCTTTTGGTTATAAAAGCAAAGTATTTTGCAATCTATATAAGCAAAGCAGAATGTAGAAAAAAGTTTTGAAGAAACTGGAGTGCTAATATGGCAATGAGCAGTCAAGGGCCCAAAATCTGCAAAGACCTGAATTTATTAAAATGTGAATAGCTTTTCCATCCTGGGTTGGAGGAGAGGAAAAGGAGAGTATCTGTCTATCTGTAAAAGAAATAGTTGAAATAATATAAATCCCATAGGATTAGTAATTTTAAGATTTTAATCTTCGAATGAAGCAGAATCTAAGTGTCCAATATTTGGGAGAAAGGAATGGCTGAGACAAATGACAAGACATTTAGCAAATGTGTGCTCATCAACTCAGTAAATCTGGGCAGTACCTTCAAAGACCACAGGAGCCTCTCAAAATGAGGCAAGGTTTACAAATTTCATAGAATTGAATAACTTAAAACGTGAGTTCAGAATTTTCAAAGGGGTAAAGAATTAGAAGTTGCCTCAGTTTCAAGTGGGACAGCAATGTTGTTATTAGTGATTAAATATTGAAAGCTTTACTCCTGAGGTTGAGGAAAGAAAAGATGTTCCAGGCATAATTACTTGTGTTACACATTATATTGTAATTCTAAGTCAATAGAAAAAAATCACAAAATGATTAGGAGTTAGAACAGAAAAATAAAACCATCATTATTATTAACTACTTTACTAGGGTCATAGAAAACGTAGAATCACATAATACTTATTAAAATTAAATAAAGTAAAGGAAACAAGATAATTGATGAAATGCAAAGTTCAAGTGTTGTCTTATGTCACCAACATACTGTAATGAAATTGAAAACGACAATTTACAGCATTTCCACCATTATCTTCTTTGGCATATACGTGAAAATTACATGCAAGATTACCAGACAGAAAGCAACAGAACATTATTGAGAAAAATCTAAAGCACCTCAAGAAACATACAAAATGATTAATGAAAAGCTGATATAGAGCTATGGTAATTAATGTAGTTGAGTGCTAATTAAGACAAGAAGATCAATGAAACAGAGTAGGACAGTGGTTTCCAAAGTTGATTATGCATAAAAATCACCTTGAGGATGATTTAGAAGTGAGGGGGGAGGTTTCGTTTGTACTATGTTCACAAATTACATTAATATAGTTGATATAAGCACCACACTTGGAGAAGTACCACATAGAATTGTTCATGAGTATAACTAAAAGTCTTGATTTATTTCAGAGTTCTTTAAGCCTTTATTTACTTATGATAAAAAGTTAAGTGTATCAAAATCAGTATTTTTCAACAAAAAAGGAGAGGGTAATGATGGTCATAGAAATCGCAATCAGTCTAATAGGAAACAGAAAAGAAAAGTAATAGAGGAGCTGTTGTCTGCAGACCAAGATTCTACATGTACCCCAGAAAAAAGTCATTAAAAAATGACCCAACAGTCAGTTAAACAGGAGGATACAATAATTGCTAATATACATGCAACAGAGAACCTGCATATGCAAACCAAATATTGGAAGATCTGAAGAAAGAAATAGACATTAGTACAATTATGGTAGAAAAAATATCTCACTTGACCTATACTACAGATTAAACGGACCTGATGGTCATTCACATTTTCATTTTATTCAGCAGTAGTCAAAGACTGAGTACACATGGACCATTCTCTAAAATGATTCTACATGTTTGGAAACACAATAAGCTTTGGCATATTTAAGAAAACTGAAGTAATTTCAAGTATTGTTTCCAGTCAAAATAAACTAGAAAAGAACAACCAAAGGGAACTATAAAATATTCACAGATAATGTGAAAATTAAACAACCATTGGATCAAAGAATAAATGTAGAGGGAAGTTAGGAAATATTTTGAGACAACAAAACAAATAGGAAAGGAAGAAAAAAATCAAAATTTGAAGGATACATTGAAACAATACTGCAAGGAAGATTTTAGGGCCTAATATTTACACTAAAAAAAAATTATTTTAAACAATCTTACAAGTCATGAAAAGAAGCAAGAAAAAAACAGAACAAACTAAAACCAATGTTTAGTAAAAAGAAAGATCAACAGAGATAAATGAAAAAAAGAATAAAAAATAATGGAAAAAATGATGAATTAAGAGAAGGTTCTTTAAAAAAATCAACAAATTCTTACCTGAACCTAGGGAGAAAAACTCTTAAACACAATCAATAATAGAAGACACATTACAGCCAATGATACAAAAAAAAGTAAGAACTATTATGAATAATAATACTCAAAAATGGATAATCTAAACTTAATTAGCATATAAAAATGCTCAAATTATGGGCTTGAGTATAGTTTAGTAGCACAGCATCTGCCTAGCACGTTCAAGGCCCTGGGTTCAATACACAGCACCCAGACAAAACAAAATTATGCAAAAAAAAAATATAATATGCCCAGAATTAATCAAGGAAAAATAGAAAGCATGGGTACAATTGTAGCAAAGAGGATTAAATCAATAATCAAAATCTTCCAAAAAAGAAATGTTAAGACCCAGATGACTGAACAACTGAACTCCCAAAGAGTGAAAGAAAAATTAGTAACAATCCTTAAACTCCTCTGAAAAGATACAAGAGGGAATATTTGCAAATGCTTTCTAAAAGACAGTATCACCCATAGGCTAAAGCTGGAGAAAGACTCCAAAAGTAAAGTTCAGGTTGATATTTGATAAACAGAGATGCAAAAATCCTCAATAAACATTAGTACACTAAATTCAATTAAATTCAATAGCATGTACTAAAGTAGTATTTATCCCAGAGATGCAAAGATGATTCAACATGCAAGAATTAATCAGGATAAAGGAAACAAAATCCCAAATCATCAAAGAAATTTTGAGTAAGAAAAATTAAGGTGGATGCAACAGTGTTCCTGATTTTGAAATATATTGATATACTATGCAAACTGTACAGTACTTATGCAGACATACGTCCCAATAGAATAGAACAGATAACTTAGAAATAAATTTATGTCATTAGTTTGATTGATTTTTGGAAAGAGTGCCAAGGGTGTAGTAGTAGGCTAAAGATGGTCTCTTCAGTAAATGATACTGGAAAAAATGTATATCCAGATACATCTTGCAGAAAAATCAGCTTGAATGAAGTGGGTATTTGAACTTAGGTTTTAAAACTTGTACAACTTTTAGAAGGTAAAAGAAAAAAAAAATAATGAGAAGATACCTGACTACTGGCCCTGGCAAAGATTTGTTAGATGTATCCAAAATTAATGCAGAACAAACAAAAAATAAATTGTACTACTCAAACTAAAAACTTTACCCAGGAAAAAAAAAACAAGAAAAGAAAGATCAACCAAATGAAAATTCATAATATATATTGGGTAATGTATCATTGTCCATAATATATATAAAATTGATGAAAGTCAATATCAAGATAACAAAAACAATCACAAATCGGCAAGGACATTTTTCCAAAGAAGACTTGAAAATGGCCAGTACCATATGAGAAGTTGGTCAACATGCCTAACAGAGCTTCATAGAAATGTAAGTCAAAACCACAGTGTCATACCATCTCTTTTAGGATTTTTTTTTTCAAAAAGAAAACATTTTCAAAAAAGAAAAAAAAGGCATGTGGCTAAGGATTTAGAACAAATGAAATATTTGTACATTGCTGGTGAGTGGCATAACCACTATGAGAAAGAAAAAGGAAAGGACTCAAAATGCTAAAAATAGGACTAACGTTATCTAACCTTTTCACTTTTCATCAGAAAGATTTTGAGGCGCAGAATTTTCAAGCATATACTACTTATCAAAAAAAGTCTCTAGGAAGGCCTTCTAATGCTAAAATCATATGCAACCAATAATTTGGGCATTGTTTATTAAAATATTTCAGCACAAAACCAAACATATAAACTTAATCCTGTATTAAAACTTTTCTTGGCTCAGTGGCTTAAATGCCTGCCTGGCAGGCACAAGGTTGTGAGGTCAATCCCCGGTACCGAAAAAAAAAAAATAAATCAAAGACTATTCACTAAAATTTCTAGTATATTTTCAGGACCACATGACCTTATGAATGTTAATGGAAACAATAACTTCACTTTAAATGTAACATTATTAATTGATATATAATTTTTGAATTTTTCGATTAAATTTGTTAAATTGCTTTTACTATTTTTATATTTGGTAAACAACAAATTCTTATAGAAAAGCCTTTAATTTTTCCTTTTTATTTTATGAAAAAAGAAAATAGCTGCTCATAACCAAATAACAAGAGAATAACAATAGTTATCACACTGTGCATCGTTATTTTCAAAGCAGTTACTCAGTACAAGACATAAACTACAAAGATTCTTCCATAATCAAAAGAAAGGCCTTTAAATAATACAGATTAACTGATACTGAAGAATAAAAGAACCCTTAAACAGACATTCATCAAATAACTTTAAAAGAATTTATTTAAATATTTTACTTACATTTACAATATAAAACATTTAATCTGTCTTCGAGTCATTCCACAAGCTTGACAGAGAAAACTCGGACTTTCAAAGAAAAGTCTCTCACTAAACTTACATTTTCATAAGCAAAAATCTGTAAAGTTTTCAATTAATTACCCTTATACACTCTAAGGTTGTTAGAAAAAACTCAAATCATCTTAGAAATTTTTGCCCGAATAACATCGATTTATGCCATATATCCTAAAATATGATGAATATTTTAAAAAGAAAAATATTGATTGTTTTAATGTCAATAGTGAAGTATTAGGGACCTGAATTTGACTCCATTATTATGTCTTAATTCAATCTTTCAAGTATAGAAAATTAAAAACCAGTACAATGTTTAGTATCATAGTTTTGTTAAATTATTGATATATCCATATCTAAAGCTAGCCAAGTATATATTTTACAATTCATGTAATCGAAGCCACTTTATAGCAAATGTGTTTATGTCTTGGGTTTCTTAACAGGCAGGCCCATTTTACAAACTGCCTGATCAGGTAAATGAAATTTGCCCACTCCTCTATTTAGTACATAATTTAATTCTGCTTTGTTCCCTTGGTGTTCTCTGGCCACAAAGGTAAATGACATTCCAGCATCCTCTCTGGCTCTACCATGGCTCTAAAGACGTTTTCATATCATCATTGCATTTCAGAATTACCCATATTCTTACATATCTTTGTTTTCTGAACCTGTAATTCAGGTATTAAGATAATGACATTTTAGAAACAATAAATGAAAGAATGTATGAATTGCAAAAAGGGAAAAAAAAGTGGAGGTCATTTTTTTCCTCTGTTGCAGACTCTTGTTATTCATCGTACTTAAGAAGTTGATTTTCAAATCTTCTTATTGTGTACTAAAAAGCTAAATGTTATTCACATGGGAAGGGATGAATGAGATAATGATACTATGTTTTTTCTTCCTTTCTCTTTTTTCCTTCTTTATTTGTTTTTGGTTTTGGATTTTTTGTTTGTTTGTTTGTTTGTTTGTTTTCTTAGTAAGACATGGTTTCACTATGCAGTTCAGCCTGGTCTTGAACTCACTGTATACCCTGGGTTGGCCTCGAACTCTTGGCAAACCTTCTGCGTTGGTCTCCAAGTGCTGGGATTACAGTTGTGGGCCACCACATCTGACCTTGTAAATCATTCTAATTGTTGTTAAAATAATATTACTCAATCTCTAAAGTATGTTTTAAAGTATCTGAGCCCTATATAATGGCTCTTATATTATAGTTGCAGCTAGTTAATCTATCAAAATAGTCTTCTTCATGGAACAGTAGAGCGTTGATGGCTCATATTAAATGTAGCCTATGAAGTAGATTTTACTTTGAATCTTGCTAGTGCAAATTCAATTTTGGATTTACTATCTTGTATGAAAAAGTCAAAAACTGTGAAAAGTGAGATTTTTACCTTACAGTAAGCTTGACTTATTAGCCTGCTACTACCTCATGAGTACTGGAAAGAGACACAAGATTCCTGCATCAGAGGGAAAAGGCTATTATTACTCACAGCAACAGCAACAGTCAATATTATGTCACTTCCACCAGTTCTTCAGTCCTGCTTTCACTAGGCAGTGTTTCGTGCTTGGACTACAGTATTCACATAGTGAGTTGTGTGAAGGAGAAAACTCGAAACTTAGGAAACACCTGGTGAACTGAAGGAAATTGCTAACAACACCTACACAGGATTTGCCCTCAAGAGAGACATGGTTATTAGTAATATGAACAGCCAATCTACATTTTTTTCTGCTCTTTGGAAAGATACTCTTTGAGGGCATGTATAGATATCTTTGAAAGATACTATAGAACCAAAACACTTAATGTCTTTGCTTAGAAAACACAAAATAATCAGAAAATCATAAATAATTGTCTCCCAAAAGTAGAGCAACAGAAACATTGTCCCCTCTAGTACAAACATCAGGACAGATTTTCTTAAATGTATTTCTAAATTCATGGTCATTTTAAAGTATTCATAGGGGAAAGGAGAAATGGAAGAAAGGAAAAGATTATATGTTTATAGATATACACATATAATTGTATGTATGTGTAAGTATGCAAGATAGATAACTATACTACTAGTTCTCTGTTAGTTCAGCAGAAAGAATAGTTTGTGTTGTCATTTTGATTGGTCATTTTTTGTGCCTAGATCTAGTAACTTGAACAACTACTTCTAAGATAACAATATGTAATATATTGACTAGTATTGATTTCTTACTGTTTTTTCTTGAAATTTTGCATTACTTCTAACTTTTTTTCTGTTTTGCTTTTTTAAAATAAAATAAATAAAAATTAAAAAAGAGCAAAAAATAAATTTAAAAAAAGTAATCAAAGTGCTGAATTCCATTGAAACTATAGATTCATGTCCATATAATTGAGACCCTTATCTTGACAATGTCTAAATATTGTTTACAAGTTTTGAGGGTTATGATTTAGGATCCATATTTAAATAAGAGGACTTGATTCGAACTGATGGACAAGGCATGGCAAAATTGTTGAGTATAACTTTCCAAGAGAATGTTTTCTGTTAAAAATGTAGAAGTGAGATGTTTGCCAAAATGACTTTTCAGAAGTTCTTAAAGATAACATTAATGTTGTTTACATCTTGTGTCATCCAGCCAATGGCTTCCTGGAAGAGAAAAAATTTAGCTTAATATTAGTAAAGTCATATAATATAGGGATTAAATAGTATGGTTATAAATTATTTTGGTCCTCAAAAGTCAAGCGACTTTCGGCCAAAAGCTTGCTATTACATGTACATGAAACTGAATTCTAGATAGAGTGAGGGACACTCATTTTTAGTACACTAGTTTTATATTTCGAGAACAAGACAGGAAAACAGGGTCATAAAAAGAGAGTTTTAAAGGAGGAAATAAAAACTGACCATGATTTTCAAAGAATAATTACTTAAGATTAAAAACAAATATATTGAGAGGAGAAATAAGCAGGAATGAAATGTGATACAGAAAAAAGTTAGAATATTAGGAATAAGTGTTAAAATGAGATTGCACTAATATAAAAAAGAAGTCTTTTTTTGAGTTTAGGAATATGGAAAAAGTTCCTGATTATAAAACTTCCTCTTCTATATGTATAGATATATATCTATATATCTATATTATATTCTCTCTATATATATATATATCTACATTTCTATAAAAAACTTCAGTAACTAGTATTTTAAAAGATGATTATAATGATTCGCAATTTAGAGCCACCCGAGAATTAATTTGTGCCTCTCCAGGTATTATTATTTTTATTACTTTTGCTATTTTTCTTTTTGAATATAATCTAATTTTTCCAAGGTCAAAATATCCAAAAATCTCTGTAAACAATGTGACTTACAAACAAAGATTAGGATGGAGCAAGATTAGGATGCAAATCAAAGGAAGGAATAAGAGATAAACCACTTGAGAAAAGAAAATCACTTGATGTTCCAATAAGAACTTCCCAATTCTGTCATTACCAAGGCACGTTTAAAAAATGAAACATTTTTTAAACATTGAACTTTCAAATTTGAAACCCAGCTTTCTTCAAATATCAAAATTAGAACTCTTAGCAGATTCCCATTTCCTAGAAATTATTCAACTGTTAGAAAATAATCTGGCAATAATAGTTATCATTTTAAAACATTAACTACTAGTTTTTTTTCTAAACAAAGAATAGGCATTTATGCATTATGTCTGCGGAGCTGTTTTTATTTCACACTGTGTTTTGAATCTCAGTTTCTCTGCAAAGTTTATACTGGATGCGCTAATAGGAAACCCATTACTGTAATGTTTCAATAGCTCATCCTTGAAATTCACCTACATTCAGAAATTGAGGTCCAGTCACTTAAACAGCGTGACAGCAGTCCTGAGTCTTCATGAGAAGTCTGGATAGATTTTAGAGTGGATGTCTAGACAGATCAATGGAAAATCTTAAAATTGTTTACTTTTTAAGTTGAGCACTTACTACAGATGGAGCCACAGACATTTTTTTTATTTTTTCTTATGTGTCTAATAAATTGCTACAATTTAGATTTTATGGAATTATATAGCCAAATTGATACATTAGATGATTTTAATCTAAGGCATAATCTGAAGACGAAGAAAAAAAAAAAGCTTGGGTGAAGTTATGTCTGTTTCAGAATGTGGTTTCAGTTAGGAAATGAAATGCAAGACAGAAAGGATGAAATGGGACACATAATCAGTGCAATGATTATTATTAAATTGGATGCCATCTAAACAGCTGTTATTTATTCCACTGGGACTTTACATAGCACACTGCAGAACTGTGTACCAGAAAACAAAATAGTGCAATAGTTAATATCATCTTATGGTTCCTGTTTTGCTGGGGTCTCCCTGTTGACATTAATTGCTCAGACTTCTAATTTGTCAGAGATGTTGGGTTGGCTGATGTTTCCTACTTGGTCACAGATAAACTCTAGAGTAGGAACCACACGGTAAGACCTATAGCTATAAGCAAGGTACTACAGGGTTGCATATATGAAAATTAGGTGAGATGCATAGGTCTGGCTACTGCAACCAAATGATTTTCAAATACAGTAAAAGATTCATTCAACGTGAAAGATCACTTAGAACAGCAATGATAATACTGTGTATTGAAACAAGGAAGGGTTGGAGGTCTGACATTAGACAAAACTTAAAGGGAGATTTAATGATTTTGGTAATTCAAATGCAGAGGAATCCTTCTGTATTTGACTTGAAGAGCCAATTGCTTTCCAACAATATTTTTATGAGGGAATTATTTCCCACAATAATCATAAAATTTAAAAATGATAGGGACCAAATGAAAGTAGACAATTTTTCCTATGCTAAATTTTGTATTTATAATCGTATTAGTAAAATAATAATATACTAGGTAATATAAAATAGTTATCATCATAAAATGAGAAAAGATACTACAATTAACTTCAATAAAATTTATGTTTTGATATAAGGTAAACAAATTTGCACCTGCATACTGATATTTTACACTAGTGAGTGATAATTTCACATTTTGGAAGAAACATAATTCCTTCAAACTTGTCATCAACTTTACTAAAATTTACCTTTATAAATTAGTACCAAGAAAATATTATAGTCAGTCCGAGCGTGGTGGCGCACACCCTTAATCCAAGCACTCAGGAGGCTGAGGCAGGAGGATTGCCATGAGTTCAAGACCAGCCTGGGCTACAAAGTGAGTTCAAGGCCAGCCTGAACTGCATAGTGAGACCCTGTCTCAAAAAAATAGGGCCGGGGATTTAACTCAGTGGCCTAAGCCCCTGCCTGGCAGGCATGAGGTTGTGAGTTCAATACCCAGTACGAAAAAAAAAAAAATAATACAATATTATAGTCAGATTGTTCAATCTTTTTTCAAAATCGACTGATGGTAAAAATATATTTAATAAATTTTCAATTTCAGGAAAATCACTTGATGCAATTATTTTAAAAAATCCTTAAATATCTAATTACTTTCCTATTCAAAAATATGTTTATGTGAATATGAATTTCTCATGAATTTTCAGGCACTTAATTTCTTCAAGTTTGATGTTACCATATTTCCAATGTTTCTGCAGTACAAAAATAGCTTCCACAGAACACTCATAATACATTTCTATTACATTTTGTAAAAAATAAGTGTGAAGTATTCTTTAGAGACAAAAATCACAAAATATTGGATAATGATTTCATTTGATCAATTGTACAGTTGTTAGTAAAACAAAATTGAGTTATTCAAATACTGTCTATTTGATTTCTTCTAATGATTTAATATCATTTGCTTCTATAATTTTATTCAACATTTTCTGTTCTGACTTCTTCCATACAAATATTAATTTCCTTTCATTTTCTTGTTGCAGAGCTAATAACCTCAATTATCTGTGAACCAGTATTCAAGGATTCATTTAAAATCTGATGTCTCACCATAAATCATTCAAGTCTTATTCTGAGCATTTGCATTGCTTTTTTTGTCTTATTAACACAACAAAAGATGACTCAGGAAAGCAATGTATATCAGAAGGCAACATCTGGACGGATTGTCCTGTGCCCACACTTTCCTTTGGGCAATGCAGCAATTTATGGCTAGGACTAATTCAAAATTTGTCCTTTCTTTACACAGAGCTTCACGACAAATACTCTGACTTTAAAAAAGTCTTCGTATGGTTACTCCTGCCTTCTAGTGCACTTTCCAGTGATGAGGTAAGATTAGAACAGGTAAATTTATTTTTCACAGATTCCAAAATATATTACACTGAGCAAATCCCTCTAAAATAGTAAATCTGTTAAACTTTAGAAAATACTGCTGGGTATGGTAGCACATGCTTGTAAACCCAGCACTAGGGAGGCTGAGGCAGAAAAATCTCTGAAAGTTCAAGGCCAGCTTAGGTTACATAGTAAGTTTAAAGCCAGCCTGAACTACAGAGCAAGACTCTGTATAAATACACACACACACACATATATATATGTATATATAAATATATATGAGTATATATATGAATATATATGTATATATATGAAAGGGGTAGAAAATGGGAGCTTGAGATTAATTTCTTTTGGTTTTGCTTCAATATCAGCATTTTATTGACTGCAGTTGTATGGTTAATATCTTTGACTATTAAACATTATTTTGCTCAGAAATTCAAAAACATATTTATGAGAAAAAGAATAAAAAGCTTAAAATTAATTTCTTTAGTTCATCTTGACTTTTTCAGTATTGTTGTATCTGATTAACTTGCATAAATCACAAGAGTATAAAGTTGAAGAAACAGCATTAAGACTGTCAAAGTACTTTATATATATTATATGTAGTATTTTTACTGCTATTTTTCAGAAGATGAAAGTTGTAATCTCTCTTCAGAAAAATAGCATATTCATCCCTATAAAAATAAATTTCAAATTCTTTTTTCATTGGTTTTTAGATTTCAGTTAGTACATGTTTGCAGTTCATAATGATTACATTCCTCATGGAATATGGCACACAGCGTGTAACACATGTATTTCTTTCTTCATCCCTTTACCCCTCTTTCTTTCCTCCATCTCTGTTTCCCTTCCCTTTTACAAAAAATCTCTCTCTCTATTTTCTGTGATCTACCTTTATTTTGTTCTTTATTTGTATTTTGGGTTCTCTCATAAGAAAAAAAATAGATATTTTAGCTTAATAATATTTTTCAATCACTTCAGCATAATGTCATTAAATTGCTGATAAGAGAGTTTTTGAGACCAGGAAAGAAAAATGTTAGTTTGGATGAAAGAAGGATTGAGTAAAAAATCCAATATGAAGACCATGTATACAAATATATGTGTATATGTAATTATATGATTTAAATGAAATATTGATATTTCAGTTCAGGCACAGAGCTGATTTTCAGTATTGTTGCCGATATCTTATGGCATCAGATGGGAGGAATGACTTCTATGTCTTAAAATTACAAACTTAGTCTATCCCTTTTACTAAATTTAAAAGCATTTATGAACCAAATATTCCAAATATTCTTGTCTCACCATCTACAAATAAAAGAAACATTTTTTTTAAGTTTCAGACAACTCATGTAAATTCTGAACAGCTTTCTCAATTAATAAATGTTATAAAGTCATAAAGTTGACAAGTGTTGGTTTCTGTTTTTGTAATTTTCTCATTTTTATTCAATTGCTGAACAGTGTTTGTTGTAAAGTGGTTCCCTTTGATCAGATTAACTCTCAAATCACCTGGAACCATTATTGATCAAGTCATGATGGTGTAATATATTAAATTCTATTTATCATGTCTTTTTAGAAAACTTTTTAATATTGGTAGCGTAGTTACTGGCTCTCGGTATCATTTTTTTCTTCACATTTTCAGATTTTAAAAAAAAGATTTATTTTTATCTTCAAATTGTATAATTTAAGTCTTGTCTCACTTCTTGTGCAAGTATTTTGATTATGCAAGTTTGAATTTCCTACAGAATTTTATAAGCTATATTATTATTGTATTGGGAAAGTCTTAGACTTTTCCAAGTTGATTCAGACAATAATTTAATTATCTACTCTTTTTCTTTGTGTCTTGTTTGATCATATTGGAATAATACTGTTTCATGTTGATAACCTTCAAAATTCTTTATAAAGCAATAATTTTGAACCAATTATTGAATCTTTAATAACGCTATAGCACAGCCATGTACTCAGTGGTTTCATGTGTATAGGACATCATAGCCATGGATTCTTTGTTTAAAATTCCATGTACTATTTCATCTTTTATAAGTTAATAAATATGTCTTGTTAAAACCTAAGCCCAGAATATTCAGTTTGGTAACTACAGAATTAATTCACAAATGGTGTGAATTTTATTTTCATGAACACTTTTGCATTGTAAAACAACAAATTTAACAATTTAACTATAAGAATAAAATTTAACTTTATATTTTAAAGCATTGAAATGTGAATCAGTTGAAACTTACTAAACAAACATTTTACATTACTGCTTACATGTATTGTTTTATTAAGTTTTAATATAAAAACTCAACTTTCTGTGACCATAGAGTGTGCATACTTGAAATGTTCCATGTCTATGAAAGGTATGCTATTCTTATTTACCTTTAGTCTACTACTTGAAATTAGTAAAATGTCATCCCACATTGATTGGGACACACAGTGTATGCTAAGGAAATTCAAATGAAGCACACCGCTAAAATTAACTTTAGAGTAAAGAAGGATTACCTTTGAATTGACTGCTTTTTGGTCCTTTCTCTTAATTGGAAACTCACTGAATTAATTTTCATGTAGTATACAATAGCTAGTAAAAGACAAATAATGAAAATATGCAAATTAAAAGCATGTGTAAATGTTTTCAAGCTTAATTTGAACCACAAAATTGGCAGGGGAGGATTTAGACTATCAAACATTTTTAAAAAGGACATTTTATTACTGACTCTGCTTAAAATCACTAGATCACAGTAATAATAAATGTACAAAATTTTTTAGAAAATTTATTGTTTTGGGAACTTTTTCCAAGCTTCACATCCCTTAGTGCCTCCTATTGGTCTTCTACTTCTGCACTTTCCTTCACAGGTTAAAATGTAAGATTACATTGAATGAGATTTTCTTTGCTACTTCATACTTTGGGCAAATCCAGTACTCAGTATCCACATTCCTCACCCTATAGGAAGTCCATGAAGCTGAATTTAGACAAGGTTGACAAACACAAGTATCTGGTCCAGAAAGAAATGGGAAAAAGAAAGGAAAGTTGCCACTGGGTGACATTACTTATTTAACAAGCTTTTCAAGTAGACAGATTGCAGAAACACGTTGTAAGTGTTATGTAATCATCTGATCTTTATGATAGGACCAGCAGGAAATAAAGAAGGAGAAAAATTGGAAGTCATTTCCTGATTGTATTAAAATGATACAGAACAAATACAGTATTTGTTATATTATTCCTCTATCAGCTAGAATCTATGGAAAGCCAAGGTTTGGTGATTATATGGCAGAAAATTTTGATAATAATTATAGCTTCTGGTAAGAATTAACTGTCGAAAATCAGGATGCTTCTTAGGCCTAGCCAGTTCCATGTGCAACACACTGCTAATAAAATACACATTGTGCCTAAATTTGAGTAGGCAACTTTTTTGTTTCTCTTGCAATTATAGCATTTCAAATAATATTTGCCAAATAGGATGCTTACTAGGTGTTCTAACATGATAAGTAGTAGTGTCAATTATTACTGGGTTTTAACATCTACATTATATCAAAACATTCATTTAATCAGTTTAAAAACTGGTGTCATGACAATTCATTCAATAACAAATAAGTTGCTAACAACTCATTTGTAGATAAATATATATAAAATATGTATAGTTTAATTTTCAACTGTATTCTTGGATTGAAGAGAAGCAGCTATTCAAATTTTTTTTCATTTTCCTTTCTTCATATGTACAACTCTTTGAAATGCAATGACATATACTTAATATGTGCTTAAATCGAGCCACATTTCTGACACTGTTCACTGATCTTAAACAGCTCTCCTTGAAATTTCGTTGCCTTGTTTTTGAATTGTGGATGCTGTTTTTTACTACTGTATTACTTCAAAGCTTCACCAGTCATGTGCTATTGCCATAGAAAATGGAAATTAAGCTGCAAATTTGGAAGTTTTCCACTTTCACTTCTGAGAAACAAAAAGACTTCAAAGAGCCATCACTAAGACAGAATGCTATGAAAATAGTGTATTTCAATAAGCCAGTACAAATTTTAGCTTCTAAAAGATGATATTCTGAAAATAAAACATTTAAGAGGATAAATGAATAGCTATTATCTCTTAATTATTGGCTATATTGTGTTAATAAACCAGTAAATTTTTTTCATTTATTTTTTGCCTTAATCTTTTCTATTGTTAATAGGATTCAGTTCACTTCTGAGTACTCAGAACATGAAAGTAGGCCTAGTATGATGGTTAATGCCTATCATCCCAGCACTCTGGGTGGCTGAGACAGCAGAATTACAATTTTGAGCCTATCCTGGACAATTTAGTGATCTCAAAAGTAAGAAAAAGGGCTAGGATATAGCTCACTTAGGAAGACCCTGGGTTCAACTTTCAAGAAAGGGGGGATGGGAGACAGGGAGGGAGAAGGAAAGGGAGGGAGAGACAGAGGGAGTGAACAATTGCTCATATAATCTTCAAATAAAAATAAGACACCATGCTCTTAAATTATTAGAACCCAGAAAAGTTTCTTAATGACTTTAGTAGATTGGGCATATAAGAAGAAATGTTTGGCTTTGGATAAGTTCATATTTGAGTGGTTTGCATTGCAGGTGTCCTGGAACTTACTCAGTTGCCTATGTACACCATGTTCATGTCCACTTCCTGCTTCTCAGTACTGGTTTTCTCTTCAGTTCTTCTTCCTCCTCACTTTTTATTTAGCATTAATTGATTTTAAAGTATATTAAGAATTGCTTCCTCCTGAACTTTTTAAAGAGCTTTCAGATTATTGTATCCTCCTGTTTTGTACTTCTTATTTTTTATCCTGGGCCTTTTCTCTTTTTGTGTACTTTGAAAATCATCTATTTCGTTTTTCTGAACTTGTGAGCTGTTGAAACCTGGGATGTTGCTCCCTACTCTCTTTTAATTTTTTTTCAAAGTCAGTACAGCTGGTATATAATTGATGTCAATATTTGTCGAATAAGAATTAAGAGAGTTGTTCAAAGAAAAATAAAACTTTTCCAAGATAAATTTACCAGTCTTTATGTGAAAAAAAAATGAATTCATAAGTCAGGCAGTGCTCTGAAATAAAATGTACAGAGAGCACTTCAGCAATATGGGCAGTAATTGTTCACAGACACAACAGAGAATTAAAGTGCAGAAGTAGCTTGTTTAGTGAGAGCTGAGCTTGTGTCTTATTTGGACATGAGTTAATCAGTACGAATCTGTGATTGACTGAATTTCAGCTCCTTGTGTTTGGTTGAAACCCAGTTGTTCTTTAGAAACTTATGCATTTAACTGAGTTGTTTCCTCTGTATAATGTTAGGTTCCAGTTTATGGTATACAAATTTAAAGTAAAGACTTAACCTCTGGCAGTATCTTAGGGTTAAAGTAGCAGACTTAGAAGAAACAAAGTTCAAGGATTAATAGCAGTCGCTGGTAAAGTCTTGATTAAAAAATCACATTTTGTCACTTTTCCATCCAACTCCAGTTCTTGCACGGCACACTGCAATAAGTAATCATAATCCACAGTCATGAAAATTATAGAAAAATGACAACAAAAAGGAATAGTAGTTTTAACAAATTACTTCTTTAAAACATAATTCGTAGTTAATATTTGCATTACTTTTTACTGACTTTAGTAATTCGGGTGCATAAAACTGGCTCCAGATCTCTAACTCTCCTGTTCTCATTTACATCTCTAAAAAGCAAGGGTTCTATCGATGAATAATGAATCACAACAGCTGGACTTTTATAGCTGAGCAGATATATATAGTCCTATAAATAAATCAATATTTTTCTTTGTGAGCTATGGCCAAAGTATTTTTTCTCCTCTCTTAAATTAAGCCTTAATGAATTTTGTAAAACTCACTTAGAATTCAATGAGAAGTATATCAGCAAACTACAAAGGTATTCCTTTGTGAGGTATTAAAACAGAAAACAGCAATGCTAGATGATCTGCTTTAAAGACAGTAAAGCACTTAGATTTTGAAGACCAATTTAATCTCAATCTCTGATTATGTTCCCAGAAATTTTCTGAGAGAAGTGAGCAATTTCTTGGCTGAGGTGGCTCAAAGTGAGGAGGGAGGTAGAAAGATGGTAGAAGGCTGCAGGTTGGAGGGGAGAATTAGAGAAATACACAGCGTCCCTCCAAAGAGGAGCAAAGTGAAGCAACTTCTCTTTCATCAATTTGTGGACACAATTATAAAGGATATGTATTTCCTTTAAATCCCCAATTCATCTGATAAAAGCAAATAAAAATAAGATGATCCAGGAGAGGGGAAAAAAGATCTAAAAGTGTTTAATATTCCATTCCTACATTCTTTGTTTCAAAGAAAATATACAAAAATATTTCATATATTTTCTTAAAGACTACTTAATACGTAATTTAATCATTTCAAGAAGGAGCATTAAGTCAAATAGTTTTCTTCCTCACTATCCCCTACTTGTCATTTTTTTATTTTAATAAGAAAAAATAGAAAAATCATGAAGCAAGCCAACAATCAAAAAACAACAACATGTTATTTGTTTTTAGATGACACACAATATTTCATATCATTAGAACACCAAAATTTATGTCCCACCATGATATTCTTTGGTATCACTTAAATCAACTTACAAAACATATAATTATGTGACTGGTTACATCCATTAAGTTACTATACATTTAATATATGCTTTGATTTACCAACAAAAATAAAAACAGGCTTGGTATCTTGGTAATCTTTATTAACCTCTTATTTTACAGATAGAAAAAAATGCTATTAATGATATCAACGCAGATAATGCATGATTTACAAATGATCTAATATTAAGTAAGCTACTCTCAAATTTTTCTTAATAAAAATAGGAACTCACTTTCCATGAAATTCTGTGGAAAATATTTTTCCCAATATTGGCATACATATTTTATTTTTTTGAAAGAATAGAATGGACTCAAAAATGTAACTACCACTACATGTGTTTAATTCCTTTTTGTTAAAAGCACTGTGGTGCTCTTCAAAATTAATATTTTCCATTGTTTTTATCTTTTACTTTTAATTGACGCATAGTAATGGTAGATGTTGATAATGGAGTAACATTTCAGTACAAGTATGAAATATATAATAATTGTATCACAGTACTGTAATTTGTATTATCTGTCACTGCAGATATATATAGTTTCTTTGAGTTGGGCACATTCAGAATCCTATCCAGTAGATCTTTTTACACATTCAATTAATCATTGTCAACTGTCGTTATCCTCCTGTTCTATAAAAACTATTCTTCCTATCCAACTGCACCCCTCTATCCATTAACCATCCCCACACTATCCCTGTCTCCCTAACTAACATCCTTCTCAAGAGTTTTAACCAGTTCTCTGATCCTTGTTTCTTTCAGATCAATATTCTGCTTCCAAATATAAATGAGAACAACATTTGTCTTTGTCTACCTGACTTATTTTACTTACCATAATGTCACCAGTTTCATCCATGTTGCTGCATATGGAAGAATATTTTCTTTTAATTGCTATAATATTTTATTGAGGGTATATCTTATTTTCCCTGGCCATTCACCTCCTGATGCACTAGTGTATATTTTTGCCACTTTGAATAGTGCTGGATTAAGCATATAAGTGTAGCTATTTCTTTAACATACTAATTTCAATCCCCTTGCATATATATGTAGTTTTGAGATTGCTGTATCATACGGTATTTCTAGCTTTTTGAAGAATCTTATAATGATATACCAATTTACATTCCCACCAACAGTATACAATAGCACCTGTTTCTCCACATCCTTGCCAACATTTGATCTTTATTCTCTTGATAACTACCATTTAACTGAAGTGAGATAATATCCCATTGTTGTTATGATGTGAATTTACCAGGTGACAAATGGAATTGAGAGTTATTTCATTTGCTTTTTGGCCTTTGTATATCATCTTTAGATAAATGTTTGTAATTCAGATTAGAATTCTGATTGAAGGTTGGAAATTTTCAAATCATTGCAATATTTGATTTAAAGTCATTTAATGATGATTATATTTTATTGAATAATTCAATTTTTATAAAATTGTTTTTAAAAAATTGAGGTTTGGATTTAATAATAAGGGTAACCAGCCATATTAAAATGATTAATTCTTCTTAAAAATAATATTCCTACAGGCTGACTTGTCATCAATTTGTCTTTAAAATTGATTTTAATCAGCTAAACAAAATCAACTGCACAAATATCCTTTGTTTCTGACACCTGAATAGCTTTTTGTTAGAAACTCAAAAACTTAAGCTTCCAAGCTGACAAAGTTGTATGCTCTCTGTGTATCTAATTATTCCCACTACCATAACTAGAAATATTTACTTAAATTATTGTGGAGAAAAAGATCAACTGCTCTTTGGCATTCTGTCTACAATGAAGGTGATGTATAAATACCTTCTTATACTAGTTCTTTGTATCCCTCATAGATTTTGAAGGATCATGAGGTTCTCTCAAAACTCTAAATTTTACAGTTAGAGGGAAATATTAAACTGAACTTACGCATTCTTTCCTGATCCATTTGGCCATATAAGACCTACTACAGGGGAAATGGAAGCATAAGCGAAAACTACCCTGTCATTTTTCTTGATTGGGAAACAGTATCAAAAGAAATAATTTAACCTGTAGGAGACTGTAATTGGCCTGTGACTGCCTGAGTAAGCCCACTCTACATCCTGGGGACTGTGCCAGGCCTGGGACCATGTGGGTAAGTCTGCCCTCTATCCAGGGACTGCAGTGGGCCTGGAACTCAGCCTGCCCTCCATCCATGGTAGACCTTTGGGTCTGTGAGATCCCCTGTGACACAGTAGGACCCTGGATGGTGCATAAATGATAGACAGGTCAGACTCACAGTCTGGGAAAAAGTCTGCAGCAGGAGTAACAATATGAGCAAATGGTTGTTTCACATCAGTACCTCTAGGTTAGTCTGCCTGGGAAGAATACAGGACTCACCACCTGACCAAAGAGGAGGAAATCATGTGAGTGACCCCTGCCCTCTACTGCATGATCAGTGATGGAAGGAACACCAACCACACAGTAGGACCCTGACTAAGGTGCATACAATGCACAGGTGAGGTTAGTGAGATTGAAAAGCCTGAAATATGAACCAACAGGCAGCAAGTTAGGTGAACTAGCATTTTGCTTATGGACAAAGACACACAAAATAAAAATAGAAAATGACAAGACAAAAAAGCAAAATACAATCTCAGACCTCCAGTTCACCCAGAACAAGTACAGGAGATAGAAACATAGAAGAAATTGGAAGACAAAAACCTGAAATTTCTGAAAAGTCAACAAGTGAAGTAAAGAAACAAATCAATGAGGTTATAGAGGAAATCAGATCAGAAATAATTTCTCAGGTTAAAAAAAAAAGAACTGACATTCTTAATGAGGGTACTGCTTAGCACAGCTAGAAAAGACATAAACAAAAAATAGAGAAGCATAGGAAAATGATGGAACAATATACAAAAGAAATAGGATGCATGAAAAAGATTCAAAGAGATATCCAAGAAATAAAAAATTCCATTAAAAGCAGAAAAAACTGCTTGAATGACACTGAAGATAGACTCTAAAACCTTGAAGACAGGATCATGGCTAGTGATTATGAAAGGAAGAATCTCTTAAGAATAACTAGGGACCATGAAATTATAATCCAGTAACTCCAAGACAATGCAAAGAAAAATAATATAAGATGGATAGGTGCCAATGAAAAAGCAGTTGATAATACAAATGACCTAAAATAACTATCTGTAGAAGAAATAGCAGAAAACTTCCAAGCAAGAAAAGAGAATCTCACATAAAGATAAGTGAGATATGGGACTTCAATTAGCCATAATCAAAATAAATCTACACCCAGACATATAATCAGGATCCCAGAAATTCAGCAAAAGACAACAGATTAAAAGATGTTAGAGAAAAAAAAAAAACACACACACATCACTTATAAAGGAAAGCGTCTTAGTATAAAACTGACTTCTCAACACAAACCCTCAAATCAAAAAGAGTTTAGAGTGAAGTATTTCAATGCCTGAAAGAAAACAACTTCCAACTTAGATTGATGTACTTTCCAAAACTATGTTTTAAAATTAATGTAGAAATAAGATACCTCTATGGCAAAGAAAAACTGAAGAAGTTCATGACCACAAAACCAACACTACAAAGAATACTGAAAAATAGATAGAGATAAAAAAGGCCCTCATTTCCAAGAACAACAGTAGAAAGAAACCACCATGCAATGCAAGAAATTAAACACAAGGAAAAAAAAATACAGGGAACCAACATCAGGAAAATAACTTGACAAAGATAAACCAATGCATATCAGTTAAAATCATCAGTGTAAATGGTCTCAATTCACCAATCAAAAGAACGACAGACAGTATGGATCAAGAAACAAGTACCAACAAAATACTATATACAAGGAACACATTTAACCCAAAACAGAAACTCACAGACTGAAAGTCAAAGGATAGAAAACAATAGTCCATGCAATAGAGCCTAGAAAAAAGAAGGGGTAGCTATCCTGTTTGCAGACAATGTGAACTTCAAACCAAAAATGATCAAAAGAGACAAAGAAGGCCACTACATACTTGTTAGGGGAAAGATTCAAGAGGAAGAGATAACAGTTATAAATATATATACACCAAATACAGAAGCACACAACTTTATAAGACAAATATTAACAGACATGAAAAATGCAGTAAGCAATAACACAACTGTAGTGGGGGAAACTTAGTATCCCATTGTCACAAAGAGATAAATCAATTAGACAAAAATCAGCAAAGAAGTAACAGAACTGACTCTAATATATGAACAAATGGATTTAGTAGATATTTATAGAATATTCCAACCAACAACATCAAAATACACATTCTTCTCGGTTGCACACAGGTTGTTCTCTAAAACAGACCACACATCGACCCACAGAACATGCTTAAGTAAATGCAAGGGAATTAAAATTATCACATGAATGTTATCTGTCCATAGTGCAATACCACAAAAATTCCATAAACACATGGAAATTAAATAACACCCTCCTGAACAACCAATGGGTCACAGATGAAATGAAACATTGTATACAATTAAAAGATGGTGCTGAGAAAACATACCAGAATTTATGGGGCATAATGAAAGCAGACATTCAAGGAAAATGAACTGAACTGAACTCTCACATCAGGAAAACAGAATGAGTTCAGATAAACAACCTAATGCTCAACCTTGAACTTCTAGAAAAAGAAGAACAAATCAAAACCAAAACTCATCAGAAGGAAGGAATTATAAAGAGTAGAAGTTAATGCAATTGAGATTAAGAAAACGATAGAATCAATTTATTGTGAAAAGTTGGTTGTTTGAAAGAATAAATAAAATTGACAAATCATTAGCCAACCTCATCAAAAAGAGGAAAGAAAAACACAAATTCAAGTAATTAGGAATGAAAAGGGGTAAATCACAACAGATCCCACTGAAATCAAAGAAATTATCAATACCTACGTTGAGAGACTACATTTTAATAAGATGGCAAACACAGAAGAAATGGAGAGATTCCTAGACACAATCGAATTGTCAGAACTAAATCAAGAAGACATAAAATTTCTAAATAACCTGATATCAGTCAATCAAATTGAAAATGCAATTAAAATTTAGCACCAAGAAAAGTCCAGGCCTTGATGAATTCACTGTTTAATTCAACAACAAATGTAGAGAAGAACTAATGCCACAAAAGCCGAAACTCTTTAAAGAAATTGAAAAGGAAACTATTTCCAAACTCATTCCTGAAAGCAAGTATTGCCCTGATTTAAAAACCAGAGAACAGCGCCTGCCTGACAGGTGCGAGGTTGTGATTTTGATCCCTGGAACTGTAAAATAAATAAATAAATAAATATAAAAAAGGAAAACCAAAGAAGAACCCAACCAAAAAGTAAACTACAAGCCAATCCACTGATAAACATAGATGCAAAAATCCTCAGTAAGATACTGGTAAATAAAATGCAGAAAATCATCAAGAAGATTCTACGCCCTGACCAACTAGCATGCATCCCAGGGATTCAGAGATGGTTCAACACACGCAAATTTTAAAAATATAGTATAGCTTATTTACAGAACCAAAGTCAAAAATCACATGATTACCTCAATAGATTCAGAGAAAAAAATTGACAAAACTCAACACCCATGCATGAGAAACATGCTACACAAAATTGGAATAGATGGTGTTTACCTCAAACTGATGAAACCATCTATGACAAATAGACAGCTAACATCATACTAAATGATCAAAAGCTGAAAGCTTTCACTTTAAAATCTGAAACAAGACAAAGATTTTTACTGTCTCCACTCCTATTCCATATAGTTCTGGAAACATTAGCCAGAGCAATTCCACAAGTGAAAGAAATAAGGATAGAAAAGGAATAAGAATAGGAAAGGAACAAGTTAAATTATCGTTATTTACAGATGTCATGATAGTCTACATAGAAAACCCCAAAACTCCACCAAAAGACTATTAGGTTTAATAAACAGATTTAGCAACGCAGCTGGATACAAAGTCAAAACTCAAAAATCAATAGCATTTGAGTGGAGGAGGGGTTTGATTGTTTGATTATTTTTTATGCCTAGATCTTGTAATCTGGACAACTACTTCTATGATAAAATATACAATATATTAACTAGTGTTAATTTCCTACTTTTTTGAAATTCTGTGTGTCATTTCTATCCTTTTTTCTGTTTTGCTTTTTAAAATAAAAAAAAATCAATGGCATTCCTGTACACAAAGAACAAACTCACTTAGAGAGAAATTAGGGAAACAATATCTTTCATAATAGCATTCAAAAAATGGAATACTTAGGAAAAAATCTAACAAAGGAAGTAAAATATCTATATTGAAAATTATAGTACTCTGAAAAAGGAGAACAAAGAGGATATCAGAAAATGGAAAGATATCCCTTGTTCATGGATAAGAAGGACCAACACTGAAAATGGCCATAGTTCCAAAACTGGTATACATATTTAATGCAATCTCCATCAAAATACCATTATCATACCTCACAGATCTAGAGAAAACATTCCTAAAATTTATTTGGAAACAGAAGAGACCTAGAATAGCAAAGGCAATTCTGAGCAATGAAGGCAAAGCAGGAGGCATTACAATCCCTGACCTGAAATCATACTACAAAGCCACAGAAATAAAGTCAGCATGGTACTGGCAAAAAACAGACCTGAGGACCAGTAGAACAGATTAGAAAATGCAGATACAACTACAAATGTACTTAGGCATCTTGTCTTTGACAAAAGGGCCAAACATGTTCCAGGAAGAAAGATTGCCTCTTCAGGCTGCAGGTCGGTGCAACCACTGTGGAAGTCAGTGTGGAGATTCCTCAAAAAGCTAGGATTGGAGGTCCCATTTGACCCAGCTATTTCCCTTCTGGGTATCTTCCCAAAGGAACTAAAAACATCCTACCACAGTGATATATGTGCACCTATGTTCATAGCTGCCCAGTT
The DNA here is from genome assembly GCA_004363535.1 of Dasyprocta punctata. Taxonomy (NCBI): domain Eukaryota; kingdom Metazoa; phylum Chordata; class Mammalia; order Rodentia; family Dasyproctidae; genus Dasyprocta; species Dasyprocta punctata. Next base: position 10,207 of record RJWM01012400.1, on the reverse strand, counting down.
CATAATAGCTAGATCTTGGAAACAACATAAATGCCTCTCAACTGAGGAACAGATAAAAAAGATGTGGTATTTCTACATAATGGAATACTACTCAGCTATAAATAGTGATAAACTAGACATTTTCACTCTTAAATGGATGAGTACTGAAAATATACTTCTCAGTGAACAAAATAGATCACACATATGTAACCATCACATTGTTTCACTTGTGTGACAAACTGAAACAAAATCTATGTATATAAAAAATTAATTAAGATGGTTAAAGAAAAAGAATTTTGAGTGAAAAGTAGTTTTCTCAGGGTCATCTTCAAATTTCATTTTTAATGCAAAATGTTTATTTGGAAACAATAGAGCAATCTTAACAAAAAAGATAGTCATATAGCAGGTTTCTCTTGATTCATCGAGGCAAAAGTTTTGTGTTAATAATTTGTTGGATAATGTTTCATGTCTATATTTTTTTATCCTAAATAATTTTGGGGAGTATAATAATATGCAATGTGCTGATGATTGTTACTCTCTTATTGGCAGTTGTGAAATTATTTTCTTTTGGTTTGTTACTTCCCTTTTGTTTAAAAAAAAAAAATAAAAATAAAAAACTTTTCTAGGGCAAAAAAATAAAATAAAATAAATCTCTTCCATAAGCATACACAGACACACACACACACACACACACACACACACACACACACACAAATGGTGCCGGAAAAACTGGTTTTCCACATGCTAAAGACTAAAACTATGCCCATTTCTATCACCATGCACTAAAGTGCAGTCAAAATGGTTCAAATATTAAAACAGAAACATTAAATCTACTGGAAGACAAATCACATAGAAATCTTGAAGACATCGGTATAGGTAGAGAACTCATGAACCAAACCCAAACTGCACAGGAAGTGCTTCAAAGAATCAACAGCTGGGATCTTATCTTATTAAAAATGTTTTGCACATCAAAAGAAATCACCAACAAGATGAAAAGACAACTCACAGAATGGGAAAATATTTTAGCCAAGTGTCCCTCAGAAAAAGGAGTTCTATTTAGAACATATAAAGAATTGAAAAAAAAAATCAGGCCCGCCAAATCAAAGACCCAATCCAAAAATGGGCATCTGAGGTCAATACCCACTTCTTAGATGAAGAAATAAAAATGGCAAATAAATATTTAAAAAAATGTTTAACATCCTTTGTCATTTGAAAAATAAAAATTAAAACAACACAGAAATACCATCTCACTCCAGAAAGAATGACCTGCATCAAGAAACCAACCAATAACAAATACTGGAGAGGATGTGGGAAAACAGAAAACTTCTCCTCTGCTGGTGGGAGTATAGACTAGTACAACCACTGTGAAAATCAGTATGGAAATTCTGCAAAACACTAGGATAGAAGATTCCATTCAACATAGCTATTCCACTTCTGGATATTTTCCTAGAAGAATTAAAACATCATACCACAATGCTATATATGCATCCATGTTTATAGCAGCACAATTTGTAATAGTCAAATCTTGGAAACAACTCGAATGTCCATCAACTGAGCAATGGACCAAAATGATGTGGTATTTTTTATACAATGGAGTACTACTCAGTTATTAAGAAGGATAAACTCGTGGCTTTATTAGGTGAATGGATACAATTTGAGACCATACTCATAAGTGAAATAAATCAGACATGCATGTGTAATCATTGTATTGTCTCCCTAGTATAAAATACTAAAAGAGTAAACAAGATCCAAAATGTATAAAAGATGTGAATGCAAAATGGGAAAAAAAATTGATCAAAAGAAAGTAACAACTGGAATGAGTAAAGGAGAAAACAGAAGGGATAACAATATATATATTTATATATGCATATATGTATGATAGAATAACTATGCTACTAATCTCTATTAGTTCATTGAAATGGAAGTTTGTGGTTACATTGTATAATCAGTTTCTCATGTATTTACCTTGTAATCTGAACAACTACTTTTAAGATAACAATATGCAATATATTCATCATTATTAATCCCCTATTGTCTTGAATTTCTGTATCATTTAAATTTTTCAATTTTTTTCAAAATAATAGAAAATGAAAAATTCTATGTAGCAAATGAATATTTTTATATGGAACAATTCATAATTGATACAAGAAATTGAATATATGAGATAGTAAGGGCACACAATCTATGGCATTTTCTAGTTACACATATTACAAAAGTTTAATGTGACAAAAAGAAGCAAAGCAAAAAGATCCCTCACCATTTCCTGACCAGGAAAAGCAATATTAGTTCTTTGGTTTTGTGAAAATTTTTTTTCAAGTGGTCCCCAATCAACTATGACTTTGGATTTCAAGTTATTTGAATCCTCTCACCTCTTATTCATGCACTAGATTTTATTAGCCATAATGATATATTTTTTTACACTAAAGGCATATTTGGTAAAACGTTTATGATCTTAGGCCAGTTTTGTGTATCAAAAATGCTTACTAATTACACAGTACATATTCAGATCTGGTTAAGAACTTTGTAAATCTGACAAATTAACAGTATTATGGCTTAAATTCTTAGGTGCTGTAGGTATAGTTACTCATTTGTAACTTCTTTGTTTAAAAAGGACTTTGGCACTATATCATGGGTTAGTCTGATAGGTGGAAATTTTTATCTAGGATGTAATATATATTTTATGCTAGTGTAATGCATATTCACATATATACTAATATCCTACATATGTTCTAACACGATTGAAAGTATGATATCCATTATGTTGAATTAGTTTTGGAGTTACGGGGTCACCAGTTATTTTCTTATTAGTTTCAGCAGGAGCAGCAGTAATATCACAATGTCACTATTTTCCAATGCTTTGAAATTATTTTAGATTATGCTTATGCTGTCTTCCTTACTCTTTTTTACTTAAAATATTTCTTAATTTGACTTGTTATACAAAACTAGTTTCACTTTATTTTCTGCGATGTTTCCTCAATCCTTTGCTGTTGTTGTGGTAGTTTTAACTTAAGATTCTGTCCTGAAATGAAAATTGGACACAGCTCTTCTGCACTTAAGAAAAAAATCAGTGTGGTTAAATGGAAAGACTGTGATATTAATGATAATAGTTCATGTTTTGTTCTTGATTTCTAAAATTTATAGCTGCATTACATTGTGCAATTTAGAGAATACAATATTTCCCAAGTTTAAGGGAATGTGGTAATCACAATTATGGTAAGGCAGTGTTGTGTATAAATGGCAAAGATAGTTATCAATTAAATATCCACAAAAAATTCCTCCAAAGTCACTTCTATCTTCATCTGAGAATAGGAATTCTGTGAACAGTTACGTTTTCTGAGTGTCTTATATAGTGCCATAATCACGATCCACATTAATTTTAGGTAATCTTGAACTGTATAAAAGTACTATTTGTGGCACAGAGGCTGAAGTGTGTTTGAGCACTTATTTCAAAATCTGATAATTGGTTCAGATCCTATGGAACGTAATGGTTATTGGCCAAGATTCCAAGGTCAGGCTGCCTGAGTTTGAACATTGCTTTATCACCTACAAGCTTGTAATTTTGGTCAAATACCACTATATCTAGTAGATATATAACTCATAAAAGGGTAACGATGATATATCTGATAATACAGTATTAAAATATCTGTTATGAAATACCAATCAGTTGCAGCCATAAATATTACTCTTGGTTATGGTGCTCTTATTCACATAATTTAAGGATAAAACCATAGGGTTAAAATGACTTTCTTTGGAATTTAGAAATACATATCTAAGTTCTATAGCATATTAATTAATAAATCACTTAAGATTAATTAGATCCTTTCAGTTTACAACTACTTGTTTTACTGAATTCTGAAGAGTAACTTAATTTGGAAATATATGGCTCATGTGAAATATTTTCCAACTTTCAAGTATATAATAGAGAAAGAAATTTACCATGTTTTATAGATCCCTTGATATTTTATTTGAAGAAAAAATTAATTCGATATTGACTTAACTATGTCCAGTACTTAAAATGCTTTGATCATTCTTAAATTTAATGAGATCTCATTTGGCTGTTTCACATTCTACTATATTATAAAGTTGAATGTCTTTACATTTCCAGTTAGACAATTGCATGGATAATTACTATTTAAATGCTTATATGAATGCAGAATATAAATACTTGATTTCACTCCATAAATATTCTAATCAGATCTAATATATGTATGATAGCCATTTATATATAAATTTGACATGGCTTTTTTCCACGTAAATGTTATCTCTCAATTTATGTTTATTATTCATGAGATTGTTTTCTTGAAATGTGAATATTTAACTTGGTATCCAAAGGAATATATGTTGGACTCCACTTCCTTCCTTGTTGATAAGTTAAATATGGTTGAGATTGTTGAGCTGGTGGATAAGTTGAAGCTTCGATTTTTTTAATTAAACTGTAAGGTTTCTTTTTTTCTTTATTATTATTTATTTATTTATTTATTTTTATTTTTATTTTTTTTGCGGCACCAGGGATTGAACTCGCAACCTCGCACCTGTCAGACAGGTGCTTAAGTCACTGAGCCAAACTCCCGGCCCTGGTTTTTTGAGGCAGGGTCGCACTATGTAGCTCAGTCCAGCCTTGCACTCGCGTTGTAGCCCAAGCGGGCCTTGAACTCACAACGCTCCTCCTACCTCAGCCTCCTGAGTGCTGGGATTAAAGGCTTGTGCCACCACGCCCAGCTAGGTTTCTTACTTTAAAAATAGGGTAACAAAATAATACAACATGAAAAATAATTTTTCTGGGAAGTAATTTTCTTCCTTACAGTTTACATTTTATTACTTTATAAAACCTGATAATAGTTTCACTTTTTTAGGGAAAATTATTGAGATTCAACTACAAGCAGGTAAATGGAGATTAAGAGAATGAGATTGAGTATAATCACTTCCTTCTCATGCCATGTGTACTGATTTGTTCAGTAGTTGGCAAATAAATTTGTAATACAGACAAATGGGAAATCAGGCCTAACAAATGAAGATGAAAACCTTAATTTGAATCGTAGGAGAAGACAATCTATAATGAGTTAACTTTTTTTAATTAAAAAAGGGACAAATGAAAGACAATAATGAGTCGTCATTTTAAAAAGAGCTTTACATGAGACTGATAAATAGTCAAACATTGTTTAGAAGAATTAAACACAAGGAAGAACTTTTAGATATTGTCAGGGAATGGTCAATAATGAAACACATGAATTATTACCAGTGATACAGGTACATGTAAAGTTTAAAAAGGATTTGGCTTGGTAAGAAAATACATAAAAATAACAGATAAGACACTATGGATAAATTTCACAAAGTTTTGTCAGTAGAAGAGATGAGATAAATGTAGACTATTATAAGTTTGTTTTGTTTTCATTAACTAGTCTACACATGGGCTAATCTTTAAATTCTACAAATATTTTTATGGATTTAAGTGCCCACATATTACAAAAGCCCCAGACACATGCAGTTTCTGTGGGCGTGTCCAACAGTTTATTCATCAGTCAATGCTTCTCTAAAGAAAAACACATATATTGTGGTTGAACATATTAAAAAGTAGGAATGGGAAATTTAGTGAAAATTTATTTTGATATATTTTGATGATTTGTCAGTAATACACCAGACATTAAGATTGGTTATGTCTCTAAATGTAAAACAGTCTCCATCCTTGTAATCAGCTTTCTCAGCTGCTCTTTTATTTTATTTTGCTTTTTGAAGAAACTGAGTTTGTGTCTGGTAGAATACCTTACATTCTGATATATTCAATGAATTTACCTTGTGGCATCAATTAGCAAATTTATCTATTTCTTGTCACTGTAGATTGAAAATTATATTTAAAGCCTTGATTAGATTCAGTTTGAATTGACAAAAGTACTATACAAGCAATAACACCTGATAAATATAATATCATATCAAAGAACTGCATAGCATCTCACAGTCAACTTAGCAGTGCAGTTACCAGTGTTTTCAAGTAATAGCAATTTGATAATTCCATTATGAAGTTCATATCCATCTTCTATTCTTCATCATTCTATTACTCATCACCTGTTATTGCCTGAATCATTTTATTAGGGATATATAGTAAAATAGTTATTTTTCCAATTCCATTATTAACCTAGACTTACTACATTAGTTTTTTCTGTATGGAATTACCTAGTAGAGTGTAGTTACCGTGAAATAAGATATTCAAGGAATATATTACAATTTTTACCTGGAAGTTTTTGTTTTCAGAGTAACATAACCATGTGAAGATTTAGCTCATAATGATTTCCACAAACTAGAAGCTTCAGGTACAATTTTGTTTTAACCAGAATCCTGATAATGAGACAAATGTGTCTCATTAAGCTCTGTGTCCACATGACTTTCTCATACACTGAGTCTCAAGACTCAAGAGGAGCATTTCAAATTTTTTCCCTGTGGCCTTGTTAAAAAAATCACATAATCATGCAGTCTCAAATATAAGTAAGTTTTTGTTGTTGTTGTTCTTGTTTTGTTTTTTTGTTTTACTTTCTTTTGCTCTAGTCTGTAGTTACCTACCAATTCCATCAGTAGGTAGTCACATGATCTGTACAGTTTTACCTTCTTTTTCTGGAAAGTCATATCATTTCTCTTTGTCTCAGTTTCTTCATTTAAATGTGAGAGTCTACCTTGTTCATCTGTACAGTTCCTTTGGTATCTGTTAAGATTTGTTTTGATGATTCCTGTTCAAGGTTTTTACCTTTGGTCAAAACATAGATCTTTAGGCCAATATTGGACACTATAAGAATTAATAGTGCTATGGAAACTCCTTCATTCATTATAAAAATTCAACTTGAGAATACATGTACAATATCCCAAACCTATTTTCTCTTTCACAATTAATATGCATGTGAAAAAGAATGCTTTTTTTCTCTTATTTTTAATTTAATGTGGAATGAGATCAAAGGTCTATAAGAATAAATGTTCATAAATTAATAGTTTTTTCACACAGTTATAATTTGGTATGATGAAAGCAAGAAACTTATAATGAATTATTTGTAGCTCTCTTAATTTAGACTTCTCAGTTAACCTCAGATATGCTGTTTTTGTTATATACTTTAGAAATTGCATTTCAAGACATTCTGGAGTTATAGTGATATTTTATAAGTTAACAAACACAATATGACTTTGTATATTTGGGGCCTGACAAAACTCCCATCACAACTTGAAGAATGATAATCCAAAAATATTAATACTTTGGAAAGGGAATGTAAAATAAATTAATACATCACTAGTGATACCTATATATTTGAGATGTATCTGGTTTGCCTATTAGAAAATGAAATTTCTAAATCTATTTCAAAAATTACATTCATATTCTTGTATTTATCAATTTTAACATTAATATTTATTGGTATATTTTTGACATATATAATGATCACATTCATCATAGGGAAATTGTACCTGTGCATAACATATTTTAAATTTTTTTGTCATTCCCCTCTCCCTTCAGTTTTCTTCCCCTCCCTATTGATAAATTTTCTATCCATTGTTTTCCTACCATTCTTTTTAAAAACTTCTATTCCCTTCTTTCCCTTTCCTTCCTTGCTCCCTTGTTCTTCTTCCCATTTCAACATTTTCTACCTACTTCCCAACATATGTTCATGATTTGCTCCTTATTTACCCCCTGCATTTTTCACACAGGAGAAACAGTGCAGTATTTAAAACATTTGTGTCTGACTTATTTCACTTAAAATTATGTTAAGAAAGTGCATCCATTTACGTAAAAATGTCTCAACTTTATCCTTCTTGGAGATAAAGGTATAGGCAAAGAAGGCTTTATACATAAGCCTCGATCACACAGGAAATATAAAGGATCAACAACTGGGATCACTTCATATTAGAAAGCTTTTGTACAGCAAAAGAAACCACCAACAGAGTGAAGAGACAACTTACAGAATGGGAAAAAATACTACATTATTACTCAGACAAAGGGCTAATATCTACAATATATAAAGAACTCAAAAGAATTAGATCCCCTCCCCAGATTTAATGACCCAATCCAAAAATGGGCATCATAAGGTCTTTATGCTATTTCTGTCGATATATGGCAAGCAGGCATTGCATTGGTAATTAATATGGTTCATACAAAAAAAACCAGTTAGATGGGTTTCTTGTGTGCAGCATGCTGTTGGATATTGTTCCTTGATCCATTCTGCCAGTCTGTTTCTTTTAATTGGTGAATTGAGTCCATTTACATTGATGGTTATAACTGATATATATTGACTTGTTTTTGTCATGTTATCTTTTTGATGTTGGTTCTTTACCTTTGTATATGGTATTTTTATACAATGGAGTACTGCTCAGCTATAAGAAAGGATCACATTGAGGCTTTTATAGGTAAATGGATGTGACTTGAGACCATACTCAGAAGTGAAATAAATTAAAACTCTCATGTGTAAATGCCATATTGTCTTCCTAGTGTAAGAAATTGAAAGAGTGAATAAGACACAAAACCTTCAATAAATATTGTAAAAGTGTAAGAAATTGCTCAAAGGGGAAAATGCAACTCAGGGAAAAGGAGAAAAGAAGGAAGGGAAAAAAAGATACAAATTTGTACATATACACAAGATAGCTAAGATGATTGTATTACTAATTCTATTAGTTCTTGGAACAAAACAGTTAACATTCTTAGGATTAGATCAATTTTGCAGGTTTATATCTGGCAATCTGAGTAACTTTTTTGAAGATAACTATGCAAAATAACAACCTTAGTTATGTTCCTAACACCTTGTTTTGCAAGCCTATATCGTTATTGTTTTGGGCTCTTTGTTACTGTTATTTATTTGTCTCTTTTGTTTCTTATTTGTCTTGTATTTTGTTTTGCTTTGTTTGTTCCTCTAATACAGAAAGGATAGGTGTACATGTATAAGCTTATATGTGCCTGGAACTTCTCTTAAAGAGTTTACAAGAATTGATTTTATTATGTGTGATGGTATGAAAAGCTACTTTGAAGAAAACAAGGCATTATGGTAGCCATTGCTGATTTCCTGTCATCTTGCTTTGAAGTCCAAGAATGCTTTTATTCTTTGTTTTGATTGGTCTGTTTACTATTATTTGATTTCAATATGTGTGAAAGTATGGACAGCTATTTTGCAGAGAACAAGAGACATTATGGTAGTCATTGTTGATTTTCCTATTGTCTGGTTTTGAAGGTCTGTAATGCTTTCATTCTTTTGTTTTGATCAGTTTTACCCTATTTTGTTTTATTTGAATTCATTGTGTGTGTAGATATGGACAACTATTTCAAAGAAAACAAGAGACATTATGGTAGCGACTGTTGATTTCCTGCTGTCTTGTTTTGAAATCCTGTGTTGCTTGCATTATTTTGTTCTGATCTGCTTTGTTCTGTTTTATTTTGCTTTGTTTTATTCTCCTTAAAATTAAAAAAAATTAAAAAACAGTTTATATTGAGACTTCAGCAAGTCTTGGAGGTGGACTAAATGCATTTTGCATAAAGGAATGTGCTTGAGTTTTGGGGAGCCAGGGGCAGAATGTTATGGTTAGTGTCTAGATGTCCTGCCAAAGCCTCATGAAGGAATGGGTGGCAGGCATTTTGGGGGGTAACTGAATTTCGAATTTGTAACTGACTTATAATGCAAGGCTAAGATTAAGGGTTCTGGGAGTAAGGCTGGGTGATTGCTGGATCACTCCACTGATTGGATTGGTACTGCACTAATATCAGCAGTCTGGATAAAATAAAACAGGGCAGAAAGGGGTTTATTTATATCTTTTGCTATCATTGTTGCTTTTGCTGTCTTCTGCCATGAACTGCTGACTCTCTGTCATTTGCCACCCTGCCTTACACCCAACCGATTCTGGACTGGAACTTCTGCATACTGTGATCTAAATAAACCTTTGCCTTCTTAAAAAAATAAATAAATAAAACAGTTTAAATTTGAATTCTCAAAATGTTGAGTAAAATACATTTTTGAGTACTGAGCTATGCATAAAATTCCACCAAATAATTAATTATACTATTTGCATAGCATAACAATTTATAGTACAAGATATTTTTGAGAAAACCAAAGCTAAAATAATAATATAAAATTTATAGCCTTTCATGTTTGTAGATAAGTCATAATTTCCTTGCTGAAGATGCCAAAATACATTTTCCAAATCTGACATTTTCAAATACTAATGCAATCCTGTGCATTATACTAATAAGTTTAAAGCTTACTATATTGTAGGTTTA